>JAQHUG010000725.1:245913-255977 GCA_028555095.1 Dicrostonyx torquatus | reverse complement strand
TCAATGGCCTCTTTTAGGTTTCAGTGCAAGCATCTCTTGTACATAGCAAACACATAGGACTTAATGAATAAAGAAAAATGCTGACATGGCAGTTATTGAGGCAGAGTATTGATGTTGCTAGGTCAGATTTCTCTAAAACTTCTGAGGACTTCTCTGCTGACATTTAAGTTACAATATACCTGTGTGAGCTTCCCATTGTAGGTTATATAGGGACATACTACGAAGCTTAGCATTCTACTTTGAATATTTATATATAAATAACTTTTTAGATTTATGTGTATGTTGAAAAAAAGCTTATATAGACAACTATATTACAAATAAATTCTATGTATATACATATAAATATATTCACTGATTGCATTAGAAATATTCATTGATTGCATTAGAAAATGCAATCGTCTAGATATGAACTGATAGATGCCTAATGAAGATGTGACACACATATACTATGGAATTTTATTCAGCTAAAAAGAAAACTGAATCCAAGAAACTTCAAGTAAATATCTGGTGCCTGAAAATTTATATTGAGGGGGACAAAGACTAATGTCATGATTTCACTATCATAAGTGAATTCTAATTTTAAAATGTCAGATTTGAATGTTTTATCTGGAGTGTGCAACACTGGAGTTAGAAAAATTTGATGAGAAAGGAACTTAGAAGAGGAATGAATAGAATTTGTATGATGTAAAGGTACATAAGTAGGAGAGGAGTGAGTAGAATTTGGGTGATGTAAAGGTAGACAACAAAAATACTAGGGCACAAAAAGATTAAGTAAGAATAGGGCAAGAAAGAGTGGGAGAGGAAAAAATGTTGAATAAACAAAAATAAGAGTGCATCATCAGAGACACACATGTTTTCTAACTCTATTATTAAAATATGAAACAATAAAGCCCTCATAAGTTTGGATAATGGTCTTCTAGAAGCCCTAGGTTACAAAACAATAATAGTGCCATGTATAGGAACTCATTAGGCAAGAGGTACAAAAGTAGCAAAACAATAGAAGTTTTGTCAATTTTCTTGCTTGTTCACCAGAGCTAGGTCACAAATCCCTATTGCTGAAGACACAATGTAATTTAGTTTCTGAACATACAAAAATGATGTCAGAATTCTGGTGAAAGTCTCCTCTTGGATGGCTAACTTTTCAGTTCTTTAAAATTGTCTACAAAGTCTCAGTGGAGAAAAGAATTATCAAATGTCTTGCTCAGCTGTGGACTTGATAACCTACAATGATGGCAATTTGCTTTGCAGAATGCTAACTTGTGCAATATTCCCGATCATAGGACTAACCTAGAGCTTTCTGGTTAGACTGTGAAACCTCCTCTTGCAGAGATCAAGGGTCTGATAATGCAAAGCCAGTCAAATGTCCAATGCTGGAAAAGTTATTCACCCTTTGAGTTAACATACAAATGTTTTCTAATTATTATGTTTATACACATAAATTAGTGATGATGCCACCCTTCTTCAGAGAAACTCCTTTTGTAGTGGGTGGTACTTCATTCAGAGACTCACAATTCTTAAAATGCTAAATGGGTCTGGCAAGGAAAATGAGAAAAGATAGTTTTTAAATGAATTTTAAAATGTGCTAAGAATAATTGTGAAATATTCACTATTATCTTCATTGGATCATGCTTATCATTTGATTTAGTCTCAAGAATTATTTTTCAGTATGATGTAGGAAAAAAGTAAAAACCAGAGGACAGCAAGGAATGCCTGAAGCATTGGATTGTGAGCATGATCCTTGTACACCTGGTTACCTGAACACACTATGCACAATATTGGATTCACTAACACTTTATTGTCCATGGAGGAGGGACTAATGATTCATTCCTTCTCACAGACAGGATCTTAGCAGTTGATGGTTTTTGGGAAAATGTGTGCCTTTCCCTTTAACCATGAAAGCATTTATAAACTGCTATGTTTAAGTGGATGAAAGTCAAATCATGTTCTGGCAAACAAAAATAAATTCACCTGTCAATTATTAAAAAAATACAGTTGGAAAAGGATGATTGGGAATTGATTGGGAATAAAAATTTTCATGAAAAGGAAGAGAATAATATAGAAAAAAGAATAATAGAAAAACATTATTTACATTTTTAAGAAACATTAAATAAAATTCAGAAATGTTCACAGCATAGTCACGAAATGATGCACAATTGCATAAATACATATCTACAATAGGGTTTTTCCAGAAAAAAATTAGAAAAAGTTGTACATACTAACTGAAGTACTATCTGAAATTCCAGGTCCTGGAAATTTAAAGAATCTGAAAAAAAATCAATGCAAAATGCCCATCCAAAAGAACAAATAGCATAAAGAAAAATTGAAATTTTATTAATATATAAAACACAAAATTACAATCATATAAGTACAGAGGAAGAAAATATTCAAAAAAGAAAAATGAACTAGCATAAATACATTTGTATCCATTGATAACTGCACAAAATTAGAACTAAATATGCAGTCAATATAGTTAGAACAGTTAGATAGGGAAAAAAAGAAACATCTGCTTCTCAGAAATGAAATACGTCATGAGTAAATATATTGTCTGAAAATAATAAAGTCAATGAAAATATTGTACACAAAGAAAATACAAAAGGAAGTACAATATTCAATGTATATATCAATAAAATGGAATGTTATATTATTCAAAAGAGTAAAATGTGACAAATTAAGTAATTACATAGAAAAAGGACAGTTGAACAAAGGAATATGTTGGCGAATCCTGAAGGTGGATTTCTGATGGGGAATCTCTGTTAACCAATCACATCTAGTCAAGGCAGGGCTACCTGGAGCCCAGGAAGAAAAACTGGTCAAACAGTTGTAGAAAGATCAAATCAAATTATAAAGGATATATGTTAAACAAACAAAAAGGAGTGAAAAATAATGGCCCCAGAAATAGATTACATAACGCTTTATTAACCTTAAATTTTCTTAATGCTAATGAGAAAGGGATAACAGCAGCAGAAAGACATTTTATAATGGAAAAGTCTGCTTCATTAAATCAACCTTTTTTTTTCAAGGATGTGCTGACCTCGCAATGGAAGCTAGGAGATGTACTGCATTGGGGAAGGGGTTTTGCCCTTGTATCCACAGGAGAAGAAAAATTGTGGCTCCCACTGGACAGATAGGAAGTCTGACCTTCCACTCTTGTAGCGTGAGTTTCCCCTTATAACCATTAAAATATAATTGTTATTCTTGAGCTGGCCTGGTTATTTATCGTACCAACCTAATTTGCAACAGACTTCTCTTAGACAACCAGATCACAAAAAGCAACATGGAAACTTAACTATTAACTTCAAAACTAAGCTGATAACATAGGCTTGTATCTATGGTGGAAAAGCAAATCAGAGAATTTTATTTATTTCTTTTAAGTAGAAACATTTTTCTTTATTTTCTCAACGCCTGATTGCCCATTATCCTTGTTTTGTGTCTTCTGGTGTCTCTGTCATCTTTTCAAGTGTCTTCTCTTTCTGGAAATCCTGTCTAGATTATTGGCCATTTAGCATTTTATTAAAACAATCAGAGTGACACATGTTTAAAATGTTTAAAGGAATACTGCACAACATTGCCCCTTTTTGTCTTAATAAAGGAAAGGGTTTAACTCTAAAACAGTTAACTTTAAACTAAAAACAACTCCCATGTAATAATTACAGCTACAATGTCTAGTTTTTTGCATTTGGCAAACTAAGAGAAGTTACTCCATTATCTATCCTGCTTTAGTCAAAAGTTTTATACCTAAAATATTTTTGTCAAAACTAATATTACTATTCTAAATATATCTATTTAGACCATAAAGTAAATTTTAGATAAACAATTTAAGCTTTTATATCTATAAACCTTATAGATTTATGATATTGTTTCTTTTCTGAATTGATAAAAGGAAAACCATGAAACTATAACTATATAGCCTTCATTCTTCATCAGAATCTTAAGAAGGACTTTAACTGGAGATTTCTCTCCCACACTGTAGTTCCTGAGAAACCACTCTGAGGTTTAATAGTAATAATGAACTGTTTGACCTGTTACCTAAGGCTTATTATTAACTAGCTCATAAAACTTAAATTAACCCATTTCTATTATTCTTCATTTTATTGCAAGATTCCTGGCTTGTTTCCTCATATCTTGCTTCTGACATGTCCCGAACTCCACATGTATCTCTGTTTGGATTTACTACCTTGCTATATTTTGTCATGCCATAGGTCAAAGCAGCTTCTTTTTTAACTCATGGTAATAGAACATATTTACAGCCTCCAGAGGGGCATCCCACATCAAAGGACAAATTATTAATTGTGTACATAGGCAGTACACTACAAGCAGCATCCAAAACAATAGGAAAGACAGAAACAACTGAATGTCTTGTCAGTCACCCAAGGTTCCTCTGCAAGTTTATTATTTCCATCTTTAACTTTCTTGCTACATTTTCTGATAGACTTTGCCTTGTAAAAGCTCAGCAGCCACTTTTTTCTGTGTTATTTCTCCAGTTTGAACAGTATACAATAAGTATCAGAGGCAAGGTTAGTTTTTCCATAAAGAATGTAAACTCTATATGGAGGTACGTGGATGCTGATGATCTTTTAATACGTGGATTATTAATTTCATGAGAAGACATATATTTCTCTTATGAAATGTCTTTAGTTATTATAACATTTTAAATGCCATACTCTGTAGAACTTTGAATTGTTTGAAGATCACTATCTAACTGACTTCTTTTCTCCCATTGAACATCTCTCAGCAGTACATAGAGATTGCAGACACCTCTGTCCCTTATGGCTCAAGAAGCTAAGGAGAAGAGAGTTGAAAAAAGTAGGAGGCAAAAGGTATGGATGATTCAAATGAAACAGAGTCTTTTACACAAAATAGGATAGATTCTCATCTATTCCCACAGATAACCTGGCAGCACAAATATGACTTGGCCATATTTGAGTAAGATGTGGGGAAAAAACTGAGAATACAGAAGCTCTCATCCATAAACAAGATTATTTCTTCAATTGAAACACTCAAAAGAAAAAGTTGTTTTCTCCAGTGAAGTATCACAGGGTACATCAACAACGATTAACATCACTTAAAGGAAGGCCCCATGCAAAAAAGTATATGGTCAATATGTGGTTAACTTAACATTTTTGTAAACTTTTTCTCTCAGATGACTTTATCTAGGTATTTTTCTCTTACTGTTTTAACGTGTATGCTATGATTTCCTTTATTATTTTTATGGTATGAATGTATGGGTGAGTGCATGTGTTTATTTAATTTTCTCTTATCTTTTCTTATTCTATTATTTGTTTGCCTGTTGATTTGTTGTACAGAGAGACATATATAAAGACAGAGACAGAGACAGAGAGATAAAACCTTGAGTAAAGTGTTTGTGGAAGTGATTAGGATCTGGATGAAATGACTGGGGAGAAACTGTGAGCAAAATATACTGTATAAATATTAATATTTCAATTGAAAATAAAGTAAAGGACATTATCAAACTCCTATGATAGCATAATAGTTTGCATAACTTTAGTTAGTACATGCTTTCAAGGCTAATCATCCATCTAGGACACAGCTTGTTCAGGATGGCCCAATCCTATAGCTTTAAGTAAGGTTCCCAGCTCCTTTCACTAGTACTTGCCAAACTAATTTCCTTGATAATCATGATGTCAAACACAGTAGAAGCCCAGGCATAGTATAACAGAAATTCATGATTTTTAATGAAAGCAAAATCTGAATCACTAACGTGTGTTCTTTGGCTAAGCAATTTATCTGCATCACTTCATTTGTGATTGCTCTGTTGCATTAATTCCATAATGTACAGCCAATTAAAATGATGGGGCCCTTTCCACGTGAAGACAATGAGTTACTAACTTAGCGCTGATTCTTTGTCTAGTGTTTCATACATGCATAAAGTTATTGCTCATTTTCTATAATTCCAATGACCTAAAATGCTATTCTATTCTTTTGACCATTATGTTTTTGTACCATTTCTTCGATGGCTTATTCTGTGTTGCTGCTGAGAAACGAACACAAATCCTACATAAGAGTTGCTGAAGCACTTTCCCCATGAACAATCTTTCCAAGGCTTGAAATATATATTTAAAACTGTGAGCCATAATAATTCTTTACATTGTTTTTGTGTGTGTATTTTATCTCAGAAATGAGAAATGAAACTAAGCTAAGCAGATTGCAGTGTGTAAATAGAAAAAGATGGGCTTTGGCTGCTTATTATACTACAGATTCTTTTTTTCCTGTTCCTCTGTGAATGTAAACACTGCTTTCTTTCTGAAAACTTTTTTGCTCACTTTGAACATTCAGTACATCAAAAACTGTGTGGTCATGTCAGTGATTTAAATATGGCTCAGCTTTTAAATGTAAAATTTTCAAAGTCATTCCTATTACTCAATTCTTCTACATAATGACCTCTACTGACCTATGTGCAGCCATAGAGAATTGTGCCCTCCTTGGAACTAGAGAAGATTTTGTGTTTGCAGCATATGGTAGAAAACAAACAACTGTCAAGAACAAAGTATTAGTTAGAGTTTAAATTTAAGTTTTGGAAAATGTTGGATTATACAAAGAGAAGACAGAAAGATAAGGATAGTATTGTGAGACATCTAAAAATGTCATATAATATATGCAGTGAATTCTCATTAAAGGAGGGAACTGAAAGGAGCCCTGATATTGGATGGTTTGGACTAAAATAACTTGGCAGAATACTAATGAATGGAAGGACACAAGATTGTTTAGTAGAGGATTAATCAAGAATAATTTTAAATTTTCTGTATTTCATGTTCATTTTGAGAGGTTCAGAGAATCAAAGAAAAGAGTATATATTGTGATCAGTGCTATTACTAATCAAAATTGAAATTAGAGAAAACTGACAAAAGTTAGGAATTTGCATATGAAGTTTTTTTCTAATTATGTGATGGATTTTTTGTGTAATTGATAAGTGCATCAAATTCATATGAAAGTACACAATCTCATGTGAAGGTCTACAGCTTCTAATCTAACTGAACAGAAGTACATTAAGTTATACAAATTTTGTTCCTGTTTAATTTTTATGTGTTCTGTCATTTCTTTGATGTTTTTATGCTAAAGTATATGTTTACAGAGTAAAATAATTGAATAAAGCTTATTTTAGTAGGAAAGTCACCATTGTTAATGGGAATATACTCCAGAAGGACATAAAGAGAAATAGAGTGAACACACATACACACACACCACTTAAATATTCCTAAACTTACATTGTTCTTTTACCCACAGAAAGTAACACATTATCTAAAGGAAAATTTGTTATGTTACTCAATGTATTGGCTACCAGTAGACTCTGATTCTTATGATTTGCCCAGAGATGAACCCAGCCAATCCTTCAATTGGCTTAGCCCTGCACACCCTTGCTTATTTGCATGCCTCCAGAGCGTATTTATCTGTTCTGAGCAGTATATTCAAAAGGTATTCGTGAAAAATGCAAGTCATTCTAAGTTAGAATACAACATGGACATAAGGGTTTTTCTTGAAATTCTGAGGCTGGCACTGCTCTGATTTTCAGATAAAGAAGACAGAAGTGAAGAAATTTATAACCTGTATTCTGAGTGATGACAGAGTGTCATGGAGAATATCTTATAATGTCATTACCATTGTTTGTTATATATTTCCAACTTTTGTCTGAGATATGATATCCAGATGACACAATATCCTTCCACTCTGTCTGCTTTTCTTAAAGACAGAGTCACCACCAGTTGCTATGCCATTCAGAAATCAAGAATTGTTCCTAAACTATTGACCTATAAGCCATTTAACCTGCAAACAGGAGTTCCATCAAAATTCAGTATCAATGGATTTGGGACAGGATTCACTTTTACCATGAGCACCCTGCAGTCTGAAGATATTGTCACACAGAACTGACTACAACACCAAAGCTATTGACAGTGATACAAGTCATAATCCAAACATCCCAATGGAGCAGGGAGTATACCCAAAATGTACTAGCTGCTCCCCACTAGATGCTGCACCTGCTAATATCTTGTTTTCAGTTCTGCTGTGCTTTGAAGGTCATAGGGAGAATAGGACGAGACTGCCAATATAGCAGATGTATTTCTAACTCTCCTCCTCTTAGGGCCAAGAGCATGGATAATACAAATTGCCACACAGTTTGCTTAAGAGCAGTTGCTTTTTTGTTTGAGCAATCCTAGCTATGCTATTCTTGTAATAAATTCAGAAAACTAACAGCTCTAAGACAACACAAGAAAGACTTTTAATTCAGGAAATTGCTATCTACATATCATATATGCAGTCTGAGACTTGTTATGGTGTGATGATACAGTTTCTCCTAGAGTTTTGATTTTAAATAATTGGTAAGAAGCTTTGAATATAATAATGATAGACTCTAGAAACATTAGTTGTGTGTTCTGAAGCTAGAGGAGATACTTCAGTGGGATTGCACCACTATTATTACATTGTCTCTGGACTTCTCAAATGCAGAACTTGTTTGCATACCCTCTGTGGTGTTAATAGAGTGACTTCAAATATCTCCCCTATTGTTACATACTGACATCTAAAACAAGATGGGCAACAATTAATCTGGCTTCTTTAGCTATTTGTTCCTATAGCTTTTGGAAATATTTCCTGGTGTGTATGTGTTTTGGTTTGTATTTTTGGTTTTGTTGTGTTTTTTTCTTTGTTCTTTTTTGTTTTGTTTTGAGACAGAGCTCATTTGTGTAACTCTGTCTAGTTTGGAACTCACTCTGTAGACCAGACTGACTTAAAATTCTTAGATTGACCTACCTCTGCCTCCAGAGTTCTGGTATTGAATACTTAGGTTACCACCACTAAGCTATTTTATATATTTTAATCATTCCAATGTGAGGGTCACTAATATTAGAAGTCTATTATTTCAAGGAAGTCAATATTAAGAATCGGGAAATCTTAGTGCTCATTTAAAGTATGTTGATTCACACGAACCTCTCTCCAGACATGTCCAGGAAAACAAAGGATTGGGATTGATATTCTGTGTTGATGAAGAAAAACACTGGTATATTCCAGATCATAAACTAACAGAAAAAGAGAATTTATGTGGATGCTGAAGACTGACACATAACATAGCAAGATGGTGAATTGAGGACATTATAGAAAACAGAGTATGAAGACAAGCAATATTGGAAAAACTGGTACTGGAAAGAATTGAGAATAATTGAGTTTTTAATCATTTACTCTTGTTTTTATTTTTTTAAAAGAGAAAACAAACTGTATTCATTCATTATATATACCAATCTAAGTCCCCACTCTCTTCTTTCCTCCCATCCCCTCCACAAACCTTCCCACCCCACACCCATCCAATCCTCAGAGAGAGTAAGGCACATTGCTCTGGGGAAGGGCTAAGGCCCTCCCTACTATATATAGGCTGAGCAAGGGATCATCCAAAGAGAATACATTCCCAAAAAGCCAGTAAATGCAGTAGGGATAAATCCTCCTGCCACTGCCAGAGGTCCATAGTCTACCCCACCATGCAACTTTCAAGCACATTCAGAGGGACTAGTTTGGACCTATGTTTGTTCCTTTCCAACCTGGCTGAAGTTAGTGAGTCCATCCTTCTACTGGACTTTCACAGCTCAGTCCAGTGCTCTGATGTGGGTCTCTGCCTTTGCTTTCATCAGTTGCTAGATGAAGGTTTTATTGTGATATTTAAAATATTCATCAGTCTGACTACAGGGCAAGCCAAGATAGATGACCCTCTCCTCTATTGATTAGGGTTTTAGCTAGGGTCATCCTTGTGGATTCCTGGGAAATTCTCTATAGTCAGGCTTCTTGCTAACCCTATAATGGCTTCATCAATCAAGCTATATCTTTCCTTGCTCTCATCTCTATCCTTCCTCCTTCTCAATTATCCCATTTCTGCACGTTCTCCTCACCCCTCCACTTCTCCCCGTCCTCTTTCCCTTCCACACTTCCTTCTACCCCAACCGCCATACTCCCAATTATGTCAGACAATCTTGTTTGTTTCCATTTTCCAGGTGGATTGATGTATTTTTTTAAGGTTCACCTTATTACTTAGCTTCTCTTGGATCATGAAATGTAGGTTCAATATC
>JAQHUG010000725.1:180525-191426 GCA_028555095.1 Dicrostonyx torquatus | reverse complement strand
TCTGTCATTAAAGGAATGAGTATTGGACTGTATTTTTTCCAAAGAAATCTCAGATGACTGAAAGCTGTTAAGCATAAGTCTAACATCCCCTTCTAGTTGTAAAATCTGTTTTTTGAAAAGGTTGGTATCAGTTTGAATTGTATCTAAAAGCGCATCTGTTGACTGAAAATTGCTAGTTAAGCTGGACATTTTCTTTTTTAGATCTCTAATTTCCTGTCTCAGAAGTTCCAATTCAGCCTGCATGTACTGCTGTATCTTATGATCAAAACACAATTTAATGAAAAACTACAGAACACAAGAAAAAAGGTGAATCATAGAAATGTCCCTGTAGGAATGGCATCATATGTGTTTTGGAAGACCTCAGATATGTTACAAGCAAACAAGCTCTCCAAGCCACTGAGGGTGATATTCTATGACCTATGGTGCAGGAGCAAGTGTAGTAACCATTGTTTATCAGTAGGTTTCGCAGTAGTTACAGTAGGTGAGTGGCATGTACTAACGCACTCGTACAGCTAGGCGGAAGCTAGGCCTGCAGTATGCTTGAATTCCCTCTCAGCCTAGATGGCGGGTCCTAATACTTGTTAAGAAACTGGGGGGAAAATTAATCTCAAGAGGTTACACAGAGCAAGAAATCTGAAGTCCAGGTACAAAGAACAGAAATCCAGAAGCTTTCAGCAGCTGAACAACAGCGCATCTAGCTTCAGGCATCTGCCTGCAACTCTGCTGTGGGCTGTCCTATGCTGGCAGCTACTAAAGCCGAAAGCTGCTGCTGAGATTTCAGACAGTGATACTATTTGAGCTGCTGCCAGAATGTCTCACGGAGTTATTGCCCCAGGGAATTTTTAGCGGTAGGCACCCAGCCTCTGCCTAAGCCCAAGTCTGTACGGGTGATTTAAAGAACTGCTTAAATCCTCGAGAAGCGAAGAGCTTTCGACCGCTGACTCATGGCTGGCCTAGCTGGAGGAGAGGGGGGTCGTTCTAAACCCAAACTTTTGGGCACCAGATAATGATGCAAGACAATCTTACACCAATTTGATTAAAAAGGGGGTCATTTATTGGAGGGGATGAAGCTTACAGATCAATGTCCCCAACCACATTCCTCTGGTTGAAAACACGTAACAGAGTCTAGCAGTCAGAACAGGAGCCAGAAGCAAGAGAGTGAGCTGAGCGCTGCTGTCGCGGTTTAAAAATGAAACCACACCCCAGTGGGCTGGTATCTCAAAAGCCATTGGCTGAAGGCAAGAGAGCTCCCGCGGCACATAAAAATAATAGGAATATAAGAAATAGAAGATGCATAGCTCAAAGTTTAGAAAATATTTTTAACAAAATCAGAAAAGAACATTTTTCTAAACAAAAGAAGGAGATACCCATACAGATAATAGCTTACAGAACACCAAAGAGTTTATATCTGAAAAGAGAGTTGCCCCTTCTCATAAAAATCAGAACAGAAACCATGTACAACTAAGAAAGAATATTAAAAGCACCAAGGGAAAATGCCAAATAACATATAAAGGGAGACTTATTAGAATTATACCCAATTTTTTAATGGAGACTCTAAAAGTCACACTATCCTGGACAGATATTTTGCAATCTATGGGACCAAAGATGGAAACCCAGACTATTATACCAAGAATAATTATTAATCCCTTAGATTATAGAAATCAAGATATTTTATAACAAAGTCAAATTTAAAAAAATTTGAACACTGTATATTTATAAACTCAGTCCTCCAAAAGGTACAAGAAGGAAAAGTTCAACCCAATGGGGTAAACTACACCCAAAAAAGCATAGCAAAGAAATAATCTCACACTAGTAAAATCAAAAGAAAGGAAACACAAACACCACTACCACAACAAACAGTAACAATAAAACCAACAAGAATCAACAATCATTGGCCATTAAATTCTCTCAATATCAATAAACTCAATTTATCAATAAAAGTCAACTTAAGCAAATGGATGTAGAAAATAGATCTATTCTTCTCTTGAATACTAGAAAAACACATCAACATCAAAGATAAACATTACTTCAGAGTGAAGAGTCAGAAAAAGGTTTTATGAACAAATTCGCCAAAATAGAATTACAAATGAAATTAATAAAAAAAGATGGGAAAGGAAATTTCATATTCATCAAAGGACAATTCTACCATAATGATGTCTGATTTCTGAATATCTGTGGCACAAATGCAAAAGCACTTACATTTGTTTAAAGAACATTTCTAAACTAAAATCACAAATTGAACTCCACATATTAATAGTAGAAGACATATACCCCATGTTCACCAATGGTCTGGTGATCCTGACATAATCTAAACAGAAAATGAAACAGATATTATGACTCAAATGGGACTGACAGAGATATATTGAACATTTTACCCAAAAGAATATACATTTTTAACATCACCTAATGGAATCTTCTCAAAAATTGATCATATACATAGTCACAAAGCAAGCTCAACAGATATAAGAAAATTGAAATAACCCCCTGTATTCAATTAGATGATTATGTTTTAAACTGGATTTCAAAAACAGAATCAATAGAAAGCCTGTAAATTTCATGGAAATTAGACAAATCCCTGCTGAATAACTGCTTGGATAAGGCTGATGTAAAAGAAAAATTAGAGACTACACAGAATTCAATGAAAATTAAGGAACAACTTTACAGGACACAATAAAACCAGGGCTTAGAAGAAAAGTTAATAGCCCCAATACCTTCATAAAGAAATTAGCAATATCTCATTCTATCAACTTAGCATACCTGAGAGCTCTAGTTTGAAGAGGAACAAACACAGTCAAGAAGAGTAAACAGCAAAAAATAGTTATGTTGAGGGATGAAATCATTAAATTTGAAACAAAGAGAACAGTACAAAAATCATGAATCAAAGCATTAGTGCTTTGAGAAAATCAACAAGGTAGACAATCCATTATCCACACTAACTTTTAAAAAGAGAATTTCAAACAACATCAAAAAAGAAAGGAATGTGAGAATAAACACCCTGTCTCAAGGTGGGAAACAGGATGTTTCTCCAATTTTTATCATAGTCAACATAAAACATGGAGTCATATGGGTGAGCTATATGATAATTTCTTTGTCTTCTAGATCTGTTTACTTAGGAATATCAAAGTGGCTGGCTACTGTGATTCATATAACATGGATACCTGGTGTGTGTGTGTGTGTGTGTATGTGCCATACATTCATATATACACATACATGTATGAATGTATATAAACACACACACACATATATATACATACATACACATATCTATACAAACCACACACACATATATAAACATACATTTATATATATATATATATATATATATATATATAATCGCAGAAAACTTAGTTGGCAGTGAGTTTGGAAGCATTATAAAGCATTATAAGCTCATGCATTATATAGACTGTTTTATATGTCCATGGTCTCCACTACTGTAAAAAAGAACTACACAGGAAAAGATGCCTGTTACATCAGGGATTATCATGCCCTCTTCTTTAAGGAGAACTAAATTCAAATTATCCTTTTCCCAAATATTCTTCAGTTTCAGACTGATGGGAGGTGAATCCTAAACTAAAGATCATGTAGAGGAGAAGTTGACTGATTTATCTCAAATAACTTCTTGAAACAGGGGTTCTTTTCCCTTAAAGATGCTGCATAGTTTATTTTGAACACTGTTCACAATATCTGTATCTAACCTGTTTATAATTTTCCTTTTATTGTTATAAAATATCATAGATAATTAAATCAGAATAGGAGTTTATATTCCTTTTTAATGTGGGAGTCCCTTCTGTGTGCTGTGATTACCATTAATGAATAAATAAACTACTTTGGACCTATAGTAAGACAGAACTTAGGTAAACTTCTTGTTTACTAAGATTTCCTTGCATTCTATCATCCTGTTGTAGAAGCAATTCCAGAGCTAAGGCAGTACACATAGCTGAAAATGGGTGGCACTTGAGGAAATACTGATGGTCTAGATCACACAAGCATATGCTTATCCTGAGTTCTCCAGCATCTCACACAGATGCAGCATGTGTTGGACTCCTCATCCAACAAAGCATTTATTTGCAGTAATGATAAATCCTGGATCCAATGATAGGGGCCCAAGAAACTGACCAAGCCAAAAAATCTGTAACCCACATTCATAAGGCTTAGTTCAGTCCCATGCAGGTCCCCCAATGTCAGTCCAGGGTATATGAACTACCAATACCTCAGGTCAACTGCCTTTGTGGGTTTCCCCATTATGATCTTGACCTCTCCTTGTTCATATAATCTGTCCTCATTTTCTTTCACTGGACTTCAGGAACTTTACCCAATGCTTAGCTGTATATTATTGCATTTGGTTCCTTAAGTTTCTGGATGAAGGTTCTATGATGACAATAAGGTAATCATCAATCTAATTACAAAGGAAAGCCAGTTCATGCACCCTTTCCACTATCCTTTAAAGTCTTACTTGGATTTTTAGAGTTCATTCCTTGTGAAGGGATACTTTGATGAGCTTTGGTACAGAAAGGAGAAAATGGTTCTGCCTGAAATTGTTAGGCCAGACTTTGTTAACTCATCATGGGAGATTTTACCATCTAAGAAGAAGAGATAGGGGTGAGGAGAGGGTTCTATGGAGTGATAGCATGTGAGGAATGGGGAATTGTGTTTTGTGTATAAAATGGAAAGCCATTAACTTAAATAAAAATAAAAAGACACATTTTCCAGTTGAGCCACCACAAGCAATGAGATTGTTTTGCTAGTGTGCTTGCCACTATGGGAGATTCATGTCTACCTTCAAAGTAGCAATAAACTTCAAAATACTCAGGTACCACCCTGCAGATTTTTTTATGTAAAATAAATTCTGATTTGTTGCCCCTGAATATACCTGGTACCAATGAGGCTCACTTGGAAGTTTCTTCTATGAGAAGCTATGGAGAATGGCTTGGGCCAGTCAACTAGGTGTCTCTATTATTGACTAGAATTGCAGAAGACAAGATGAAGGGAGATTGAAGTCTGTGTCATCAATTTTTTACCAATAAGATGACCAAATGGTAAGTTCAAATCATAAAATATGAATTTTATGAGAAATCTATAAGCTCCTTTATTTTGAGTGAGATCCTTATATATTTGAATTTTTAGTTTTTATTTATGGACCAAATATATTTTTACTAAAAAAGTAAATGGAAAGCCTCAATGGAACACTAGATAAAACATAGCACCTAAAATACCTCATGCCATTATGTCAGTTAAGTTATTTATCACTAGAATAGCAGGTTATTAGGCAAAGACTAGGCTATTACATATCTCGGATAAAACAATCAATGTTTAAAACATAATAAAATTTCTCTCTTGAGTAAGAAGCATATTATATCACATTATCATGGAAAGATAATGTTCTGTCAACAAAGTTTGACCCATGGAAATATGAAAAAAACATGACAATAATTGATCATTTATGGATACATGGTACAAAATTTAGCCATCTAAAGCTAAGTTAGAGGATCTATAATATTATTACTGATTGATTGGTTTTTTACTCATTTGCTTTTTATAAATTTGTTTTATGGTATAGAGAATATAATTTGAATAAAGAATAGTTAAATGTAATAAGCTATTTATATTACCTATATAATGTATAATATATATTCAAATGAGAAATATTTGCAATGAACAGAGAAGACATTTGGAGTTATGAGCTTATCCTGCCATCTACAATTCCTTCTGTAAGGTTATATCTTATCAAAATAATCCTGAGCTATTTCAGTTTCAGATCAGTATCAGGAAAAATGAGATCGCACGCCTGGTTTCTTCTCTGAGTTTACTGCGTGTCCCTTTGCTGGTCACCTGATGCAGTGCCACTGGTGATACACAGCTGTGTATGCTTCTCCAGATATAAATTTGAGCAGAGTGAACAATCAAATGCAGTTAGATTATTTGATGAATGTGTAGCTCTCTGAAAGAACAACTGAGAATCTTGTCCTGGTTCAGGATTAAATAGGTACAATTGCTGTATCGCACATTATGGGCTGAGAAGTTTTTAGTTAATTGAGTATTTCATAAATAATCCCACCATGCATCTTGATAATAATATTAAGTTATTTTAAATGCATGAATTATAATACTGTAAGGATTCATATGGGCTCTGGGTCTCTGATCCAAGTTTTTGTTGAGAGAGTTCTTCAGCAAGTAGATAATGATAAGCAAGCAGATAATACTTTGAGCTCCATTTACTTCTATGGCTACAGTATCTGCTAATTGAAGAGGCAGACGATCACCAAGGGTGGGAATACCTTTTTAAATTGGTTTATGGTTAAATTCTTAATAATTTTCAGCAGTATCATCATCTAAATTTGTCATACTAAATATGTTAAATCCAAGATCAAGTTGTTGAACTTGTCTTAGACAAATTCTAATCTTCATCTATTGATTAACATCTTATTGTGAACTAAAGCAGTTACACAATTAAAATATCAATACTATAACTCTAGTATGGAAATTAACAATAAACACACAATTCTTCAGATTGCAATTTAAATCCATTCTAACCAAAAGAATAGAAAGTTTATGTGATATTTTGGAAGTTGTTTGATTGCACTTCCTAATCACTCAGGTAATGTTATTTCCCTTCTCAGATCTTCGATTGGGTTGAAGATTAGATAAATGTACTTAGTTACTTTCTTCTCATGACTTGGCCAATTTATTGATTGCATAAGAATTAAGCTAATTGACTGAGATGGAGGGGGGAGGGCCTTGGGCTTCCCATAGGACAGGGTATCCTGCACCATCTTAAGGAAGCAGGGGGAGGGCAGTGGGGTAGTGGGGGAGGGGGAGGGCCGGGAACAAGGGGAGTAAATGTAAATTTTTCTTTTAACAATAAAAATAAAAAAAGAAAGTTTATGTGACAGGTGAGAGTTCAATTGCAATGGTAATTTTCATTAACTGTCCCAGTCTATGATCAGCCGAAAAACCATTAGTCTATTCATCTTTATTCTTGAAGAAGTGTTTCAGTCATCTTTGTCTCTACAAGGAGTCTTTTTTTCCCAAATGTGCAAATTGAGGTTTCAGTTCTCAGGCCCTCAATTTCAACAGTTGATTGAATGATGGGGAAACTATCAACTAATCACATAAAGTTAGAGTGTGGCCACTTGGTATCTATGTTTGAATCAGATAGCAAAATATCATCCATGTAATGGTAAATTATAGACTTAGGAAATCGTTTTTGTCTTATTTCCAGTCATTGACTTACAAAATATTGACACAGGGTGGGGCTATTAAGCATTCACTGTGGAAGGATAGGCAACTGGCACCTCCTAGTAGGCTGAAAATTATTATAAGTAGTCACTGTGAAGGTAAACTTTTCTCTATCTTTTTCCTGTAAATGTATAGTGAAGGAACAATCCTTTAAATAAATAACTATGAGAGGCCATCTCTTTGGTAACAGAGACAGCAGAGAAATTCCAGATTGCAGACGGCCCATAGGTTGAATAGCCTTGTTGATAGCTCTAAGATCTGTCACCATTCTCCATTATCCAGATTTTTTCTTAACAAATACAGGAGAATTCCAGAGGCTGGTAGATTCTTCTATATGTTGAGCATCTAATTGCTCTTTTACCAGGTGTTCTAATGCCTGCAATTTTTCCTCAGCCAAAGGTCATTGCTTGACCCATATCAGCTATTCAGTCAACCATTTTAAAGGTAGGGCTGTTGGTACATCTGAAGAGTTATTAATTGCTTTGTGTTCTTGTACAGCCCAAATGGCCAGTGTTCATTATCTGTAATATCTTTTAATGTTTTCCTCAGAAATATAAGATTTAGGGGCACCAGGAAGGTTAGTCTGGGTATTCTATTGCTGCAATAGGTCATGACCCCATAAATTCACTGCAATATTGGCTATATATGGCCTTAGTTTTTGTATTTGCCCTTCTGGCCCTGTGAATTTAACTCATCTCGTGCTTTGTCTTACTTGAGATAAGGTTCCAATTCCCATGAAATAAACATCTACCTCCTGAAGAGGTCAATTTGGATGCCAAGATTTTTGAGTAATGATACTTACATTTGCACCTGTGTCTAATAAGCCTTCAATAAAAATACTATTTATACACACTCTTAGCTTTGGTCTTTGTTCATTTTTAGAAGTCTGCCAGAATATACGTTTCCTCTGTCCCACCAGATTTCTTGGCTCATTATCCAAATTTATCTCATCATTCAGACCATTATTGCTTTTGAGAGTAGGCATGGGCCCTTCTTATTTTCCTCATGAGACACATTCTCCATAGTAACCAGGGATGACTGGGCCACATTTGTAATGGGAGCCTGTGGGAGGCCCCCTACAGCATTTCCTGATGGTATCAGGTTGCCTTGTCTATCTCTTGTTGACCTACATTCATTCGTCCAATGTCAGCCTTACCACACCTCCTACATAAACCTGAAGTATGAGTCCTCCTGTTCCTGTTATTTCCAGAAGAGGCATTATTCCTGAAAATCCATTGTCTACAATCCCTTCTGATATGTCACATTTTACCACAATTAAAACACTTGGTATTTTGATGTCTTCTCTTACCATTTGAAATTATTACTCCTACTCATGCTTCAGTACCATAATCGAATGTCTTGACATTCAATGTATGTAAGACCCATTCATCCAAGGGTGCTGATCTGATCTTGAAAGGTCCTAGAATCTTTTGCACTCCATATTGACATTCTCATAAGCTAAAGCTTCAATTATTATACATCTAGCTTGTTTTGTTTTTAACAGTCACGAAGAGTTCATGTTAAGTCATATTATTGACACAGCATAAAATATGGGAAGACTTAGCATTTTCCTCTTTTGATGTATTGAGAACGGGAGATTCTACTGCTGTGCCTCTTCCAAACAGAAGAAGATAGGAAGTTAAAAATCTGTGGAAGTTAGAAGGTTATAGCTAAAAGGGATTTTTTTTGCTTTATTTGAGAAAAATTTATGAAGGTAACAAAGGGACATCTTATAAGTAATTGATATAACTTATGGAATTAATGGTATTCTCTCATTATACAATTGAACAATCACATTGAATATTGTAACACTACATTAGAGAAAACTGGAATGCTTCTAACTCTTAAGTTGATGATAATTTCAATTAGTAGCAAAATATATGTGGAATGTGAGTATATTCCTTATAAGATACTTAGAGACTTTAAATAAGCCATTTCATCTCACAAAGTTATATCTTCTTATACTGAAAGATTGTTGAGAACAATACCTGATAGTGGACTATAATGATCAGGACTTGTTTAAATTCTGCTGAATTCCTTCTATTTAGGTCTTCATGGCATGAAGATATTGTTTCTCAATATTTTTTCAGAGACATGTTATCAGAAATCTTACTTTTGACAATACTAATGGAAAAATGTCATTAGGCTCCATGTCCAAATTGAGCAGCCAAAGGAAATTTTGAAGATTACTTAGGAACCATTAATAATATTAGCTGCCTAATTCTGCTTCCTCTAATTTCTTACTATTCCCTTGCCCTATGCCAGTGGTTTGTCTTTGTTTCCTCCCCCTCACACACAAAATATTTGTTGTTTTTTTTTCAAAAATATCTAATTTTCCTGCTTTTGTTTTTATTTTTCATTTATAAGGATTTTCTTTTTATTTAGTTATACAGAGGGCACTACATTCTGAATTCATTGGATGTAGGATTGAAAGGACTTTAGAATGTAGATAATGCTAACAATATATTATCACACTCTGGTTTTGCTCATTGAAAAGTTGGCTTTGGATTTGGTGTGTAGTGCCAACTTCTCCCTCAAACATGCTTTTTTTTTCTCAAAATTTCCTTCCAAGCATCTTTACTGTCCTATGTTTGCCCTTTCTTCTGGGAAAGAGAAAAGGGAATTTTTAAAAAAAAATGCCAAAAAAGTAATTTGTGCATGAAAACTACTAATTGGTCAATTATGTCCAATAAACACTAGTTTTGTTTGTCTCAGGATATAAGGTTATCTATAATAAAATCATCTAATGTTCAAAAATAAAATAGATGAAAGGAATCATTTGTCTAAAATCTCATCTCTCAATAATAACTCCATTTTTATGAACTTAAACTAATCACAGAGGGGCCTGTTAAATACTAATATTTCCCTTTATTTATATTTATTTGTTTATTATCCTGTCTGCCAAAAGATGGTACCAGATGTCAATAAAGATGGTTGTGAATCACCATACAGTTGCCAGGAACTGAACTCAGGACCTCTGGAAGAATAATCAGTGTTCTTAGCTTCTGAGTCATTTCTCTACTGCATGAAATACCTTTATAAAGCCCATTTCCTATGGAAGAATATATTGCTTAGCCTAGAAACAGAGTAAGGGACTTGTTCAAGATTCAAATTGATATATGCTAAACTTTGTTGACTCCCCAAAGGAGGCCTTACCCTTTCTGAGTAAGAAGTTTGGGTTGGACGAAGGTGGGAAGGTGATAGAGGGAGAAGAAAAGGAAGGGGAAACTGTTTGTGATGTAAAATAAAAAAATAATTAAAATACTAAAAGAAAGAAAAGTAAACAAATATGTATATTCCTTAAAATACCAGACAAACAAATTCTTTGAGCCTTTTCCTAGTATCCAATCATCCGTCCCAGCTCCTTATAAGCAATTAGGACTTTTTTCCATAAGAACTAAATGTTTTCTGCAGAAGCTAAGTCTTATTTGTTAAAACTTAAAACAGAAGTGGTGGATCCACCCCTGCAGCTAAAAAAAATTGCTGTTTTATGTACTGGATATAGGCTCTAGTAAGTGTGTGTGTGTGTGTGTGTGTGTTTGTGTGTGTGTGTCCTAATACCTGCCTTTAAAATAATTCTTACAAAGAATGGTAATTTAAGGTTTTTGTGCATTATGATGTTTAAAATTTTGTAATTAATAGAAATGATATATATCATCTATATA
>JAQHUG010000725.1:125347-136752 GCA_028555095.1 Dicrostonyx torquatus | reverse complement strand
ATATTGGTGCCAATTTGTTGGAGGAGGGAGCTGCTTGTTGGTTCCTGGCCACTTAGCTACAAAATAATCACATAGAAACTATATTAATTAAATCACTGCTTTGCCCTTTAGCTCTACCTTCTTACTGGCTAACTCTTACATATTAATTTAACCCATTTCTATTAATTTGTATATGGCCACGTGACTGTGGCTTACTGGCTAAGGTTCTGGTGTTTGTCTCTGGCAGGGCTATGTGTCGTCTCTCTGACACCACCCTTCTTTTACCCAGCATTCAGTTTACCTTTCCCCACCTAGCTAATTTCTGCCCTGCTATAGGTCCAAAGTAGTTTCTTTAGTTATTAATGGTGATCACAATATACAGAGTGAAATCCCACATCGACTCCAGTTATTTCCATTGATGGTAGAAATTTTTATTTGTGGAGACAACTCACAAGTTCTCTCAGTGAACTGATTTTTGATACTATACTTTGAGAGTAGAAAAATTTCTCCAGGTGTTAATAGATGACTCAGAAGTTAAGTGTGCTTGCTATTCTTGAAGAAGAACTAGGTTTAGCACGTATCCTTTATGGTGAGCTGCTCACTATTGTCTATAAATCCAGCTCCAGGGGCCCTACACACCTTTTTGTCCTATATAGTCACAGACTTGTATGTGAGCTTACAACAGAAAAACACAACCAAAATTACACAGATATTTATAAAAAGAAAAAAAACTCTTTTGGATAAAGAGCTAATAGTTATGACAAACACAAGAATAAAGGGAATGCCTTATGCCTCAGACACAGAATATGGAATTCAGTATAGCCTGTTAATTATGGTCTGATGAAAGTCCTTGTGCTGGTTATTTTTTTCTCAGCTTGATTCAAGGTATGGACATCTGGGATAAGTAAATTTCAATTGAGAAAATACTTCTATCTGAAAGCCCTCTATATATGTCTGTGGGTATATGTCTTAATTAGTGATGAATGTAAAAATGTCCAGCCCAATATCAAGAGTGCCACCCTCGGGCAGTTAATCCTAGATGATAAAAGACATCAGGCAGAGCAAAACATAGGGAATAATCCAGTCAGTATCTCATACATGTCTGCTGCTTCAGTTTCTGCCTCCTGGTTCATGGCCAGCCTGAGTTTCTGTCCCTTGTTCCTTTCATAATGAACTGTGATGTCAGTTGTAAACTGACCTCCTTTCCTCTCCAAGTTGTTTTTATTCATGTTTTTATTCACAATGGAAAACTATCTAGGACATTCCTCCAGACTTAAATAATGATTCTTATACTTCTGTGTCCATCTAATGGAAAGTTTGTTTTTACGAGTTTTAGAGAAATGAACTCTTAGAAGACTAGGAAAGCATGAACATGAGTGGTTTCATATAATCTCTCTTGTGAGTGTTAGGAAAACTTACCATTCAGAATTTTTATCTATAAGGAAAATAAAATTCTGTTAGCTTCTTTAATACTTAGAATGAGAATGTACCACCCTCATAGGCCTGCCTCTGTGTAAGGTAGCCACAACAAAGGAGTCCAAGTTCATAGATGACTCCATCTAGGTGAATAAATACTATACCCACATTTTTAATGCCTCAGGGTGATCTGTGAATGTGACTCCCTGTAGTGATACCTCATTTCTATTTAAATAAAGAAATTTTGCCTGAAGACCAGAACATGAAACAGCCACACCACTCACTCACACAGGCCAGGCACTGGTGACACACACTTGTAATCTCAGCTGTCACAGTAGTTATTCAAAGATGGGTGGTAATGGTACATGCTTTTAAGCCCAGCACTAGATAGGAATATAAGGGAGCATGAAATAGAATTTCACTCTTTCAGTTTGAGGATTTCGTAAAGGTAATAGCTCTATCGTGGCTTGTCTGCTTTGCTTCTCTGATCTTCAGGTTGAACCCCAATAGCTGTCTCTTGATTTTTACTATTCATATTACAATTCCCTGTTCCCTGAGACTTCATTTGGTATTGGTTCCAGAGACTATGATGGTGTGTCAGAGCTACTCAGCTGGTGTCCCTTCACCAAATGAGAACATGTTAATTCTTTTATACTAAATTTTTTTCAGCTTCACATCCTTAGGAGGACAATTACTGGATTGCAACAATCATACCAGATGATACATAGAATAATATGTAACACTGAAAAATAATGAATAATTTACTTCCAAAGTATAAGTTAGTTAAGACTGCTTAGCTTAGCTAATACAAGCCCACAAACTCCACCATGATAGGGAAGAAAGCAGCAAAGGACCAAACTAGGCTCTCTGAATGTGGTTGACAGTTGTATGACTGTGGCAGACAGTGGGGACCACTGGCAATGGCACCAGGATTTATCCCTACTGCTTTTATTGGCCTTTTTTATCCCATTCTCTTTGGAGGAATACCTTGCTCATCTTAGAAATAGTAGGGTGAATCTTGCTCCTTCTTCAAAGCAATGTGCCATACCTTCTTTAAGGAGTCGATGGTGACTGTGGTTGGGGGAAAGGTGGAGGGAAAGTGAAAAGGGGGGAGAGGGACCTGGGAAAATTATAAAAGGGAAAAAAAGGTAACTAGCTTATACTATTTTAGATCTGAAAAAATAAAAATATATTTTCAAATATATACTTTTAATAAATTGTGTTTTTATATGAATCATCTCTTCTCTTCTTAGAACAGAGTTAAAATATTAGAAAACAAATGTATGACAATTCTTTTGCCAAGTCTTATTTTGTTTTGTTTTGTGTTATATTTTGTTTTCTCTTGAGACAAATAATTAAAGACTATTCTCAAAATAATGATATCTTTGCTTCTCCTTCCCAAGATACCAGAGTTGGTTATTCCCTAAGATTTTTAAAACATTTATAGCCCTAATTGGATATTTTCTCAATTTATGATAACTTAATTTTTCCTCAAATATTTAGTAAATTTGATAGGGAATGTGCATTAACAAATACTTGTTTGATCTAGCGTAAGACTGACCTATGTTTGTTCTATAGATTCCTAATTAAAGTGAAGAGTACCTAGGGGATTTTCTGAGTGACTTACAGCTTTTGATTCTCAGGACATAGGCAAGATTTCAGAAGCTTTGTGCAAAGCATTCATAGTACACTGCACCAATAGATGATTTGAGTCAATAGAATTTAAATCTTGAACTTACTGTTTTTTTTATTCTACTCAACTTATTAATACAGTTTTAAATATTGAAACATACTGGTTTAAATGTCCAGAGTATTTTCACAAAAAATACATAGACTGGGTATTTAGATGAATATGGGGGTAAATGTCCAAGGTGCAATATATGATTCTTAAGTATCATGTAAATTAATATATACAGATAAAGTTCAAAGACAAATTAAATGAATTAGGACCTTACATTATAAAATGGAGAGCATGCATGCTGTCTAAACTTCCTTTATGAAGATCTAAATATATTTTCAACTTCATAAGTTCTTTCAGATGAATTTTTATGAATATATTTATTAGACAAAATTTGAACAACTTATTTTCATTAGCAATTTATTATTTTTTCAGTCTATAGATACTCATATAGCATGAATTCTTCTATGGATGACTATAGTTTTCATGACATTTGAAAGAAAATAACATAAAGTATTTAAATGTCATTTATTAAGGCATGACTGCAACTGAGGTGTACATTATCAAAAGATAGATTGTAGGTAATCAACTAATGATGAATATATATATGGAAATATAAATTCATTTTGTTGCCCTTGAGTCTAAACAAATATAAATAATAAGAAATTGTTTACTGTTGATCAAGGTATGTAAAAGACAAGCATTTTACTCTTTAATTTCTTGAACAATTACTAAATATTTTTTCTAGTTACATGCCATCTTCAATACATTATCTTGTGAGGAGACTCCTACTTAGGATACAATGTTTGTTATTACAATGTATTTATTCATTTTTTTACTAATATATCTAAGTTGCTTCATTTACAATTCCTATCATTGGATATATGAGTTTTTGAGCCACAGATGCTTAGCCCCAAATAATTGTGCCAGGTATTGATTGATTGAGTTGGCCTTAAATCTAATCCAAAATTATTTGTTTATACCATTACTTTCATGCCACTACTGTTATAGTTGGCATACTTTATAAAACTGGTTATTATTATACCTCCTCAGTCCAAAAAGAATATAATGTTATTTTAGCTTTTCTAAGTTTTGAGAATTGCTTTGTGTCTTGTTTTGAGAACATTTTATATCTGTTAGAGTAGAAGAATCAATTTCTTTAGGGATTGACTAGTAGGTTGGTCTCTGATAACTTGGCTTTCCACCCATGTATGTATGCATAGTACAAACTGGACTTGGTGGGTTATTAAAAATGAGAAATGAACTCTGAACAGATTAGAGGTGAATCTGAGGAGAATTATAGCCAAGAACAGGGTAAATGTCATTGAAATACATTGTATTATGCATGAAGTTTCCCAAAAAAGTACTATTTCAAATTACATTTAAAAAAGAAAACAAGGACCTAGGACCCCAGCACTTAGGAGGCAGAGACAATCTGATTGACTTGAAAGCATGTTTAGTCTACAAAGTGACTTACAGGATAGCTAGCACTATACAATGAAACCCTGTCTCAAAAATTCAGCATAAGTGTGTGTGCTAAATATATGTGTGTTGTATTTACATATATAATTGTGCATGTAAAATTATATGTATATGTATATACATATAAAATTGATGCATCAGCAGTTAAAAACACTGAGCTAAGAGAGGACATGAGTTTAGTTCTTAGCACCCTCGTGTTGGCCAACAACCACCTGCAATTCCAGTTACAGGAGATCTGATAAACTATTCTTTGTGTCTTAATGTGTAAATTTTGGGAAAAGTTTAATGGGCTGCTTAGAAGGTATATTCTTTATTTTTGGAATTTTTAGAATATTTTTTAGATCTTTACTATGTCAATTTATTTCAGATATCACTGGGATTATTTTTGTAAAGAACGTCTGGTAATAAGATTATTGTTTATTAAAAGACTAAGAGGTATAATATTCTGTTGTAATTGTAGTTCTAAGCCTGAGATATTGCTAAAATTTATTATTATTAGAAAAAATGAGTAACAGAGACTATCACATGATGCCCACTTTAGCCAAATCCAACCTAATATGTTCAGGCTTTCATCCCAAACATATTTCCATAAGAAAGTTTTCCATCATAAAACTAGCTAGTACAATTAACATAAATGACAGTTCTATTATATTAGCAGATATAAAACTATAGTCAAAATAATCATAAAAATGCAAGGTGAAATTATGTATTTCAGAATGAATACAATAATTTTAAATTAAAATGAACTCTTTTAAATTAATCAGTGAACCTAAAATTTAAAAACTTCAAATTCAGGTAAAATATTATGATACATATGTACAATGTGCTGTGTTTCCCATAGGTCAAGAAACACACTTGAAATCTGAACCATATCAAAGAAGACAGTTTTGTTAATATCTATTTTACTATGGGTGTGGGTGTGAATATATGTAGCTAACCTTTAGTAATAAACTCAAACTTCTCTTCTGTTAGCTTTGAGTATGAAATATTTCTGACCCTGCAGCTGTTTGAAAAAAAAATGCCCCAAAGGAGAATGGCACGATTAGGAGATGTGGCTTTTTTTGGAGTTGTTCTTCCTGCCATGATGATAGCAGACTGAACCATTGAACTATAAGCACCACCTAAGTGAGATGTTTTCCTTTATAAGCATTGTGTGTTTTCCTTTATAAAAGTATGGTGTCTCTTCAGAGCAATAAGAAGCTTATGACCGGCCCAGTGCCACTGAACCTGCTGGGAAAATCACATTCCTGTTTAGAAGCCTCATAAATAAGCATCAAAGGTAACTTCCATGACTTTTGCTGAAATTAGATGATAATAGTGTCACCATCACTATCTAGAATACTCAGAGAATACCTTCAGGAGATGGGGGCTATCCATTCATGAGAGATACTAGAGTCTGAAATATCACAACATCAATAATGGAGGATTAAGTAATAGAGTACAAAATCATGTAAAAATTTATGAACAATATTTAATATTATCTATATGTAATATGTCTCAAGTGAAATCTTTACATGGTTTGGATAATTTTTTATCTTAATAACAAACATTTTTTTAAAAAAAACATGTGAGCATATCATTCTAAATGACCTCAAGGTAGTTGTAGCCAAGACCATTGAATTCCATCTGTGTCAATGTTCTCTCTGTATCAGAGAAACTGTTTAATCTGACCTCTCACTTTCAGAAGTATAAACCTCACATTTGCATCCTAAAAAACAGAACATGTCATTTCATATGTGGACAGCAAAGACTCAGACTGTAACTATTCTAAAGATCAACCTCCCATTCTATTTTCTTTCTGTTTTCTGTTTCTCTCCGTAACAGGAATCCGTAGTATTAACAGCCACAGGAACTTAAAACAGTACCAATTGTGAGATGATAAAGTTAGGAGACTGAACAGTTATGGCAAGGTTACTGTTTTATGGTCAGAGAACTTTTATCTCTGAGCAGCAAGTGAAGATCCTCCCTGTGGAACACTATGAAAACATCACGGCAAATACAATAGTTTAGAAAGTAACAATTATTCGGAATTCTTATTTTTGAAAAACAATGTATAATAGCCTCAATGTCTTGGGGAAAAGAGTGAAGTTGTTTTGGCTCATGAATTTTGAATAACATAATGCTGAAAAATGTCCCAGTAGAATAGAGTACCTAAGGCCCTGGCACTCTTAGGAAGTGCTATGTTACAGATAGGTCAGACGGAATGGTGATGAAAACAAACCTTTTCCGGTCAGGCTGTGGGAGTTGAGTAAGTATGATCCATTCTGCTATCTAATTGATCTTACAGAATTATAACTGACACAAATTCTTGAGCTGTTCTAAGGAGTAAGAATGGGAACAAAAGATTGGAGATTTTTGTGACTATCTGGTACCTGCTTAATTTTTACAAAATGTTAAATGCAAGATTTATGGACTATCATTACTTAAAATGAAATGAATTACACTCCTGTGACTATAAATATAAACAAATAATACTAGTAAAGTATTGCTTATTTTTTATCAGAAAAACATAAAATAAAATAATAAATGCATTTGAGCAAACTCTGAGAACATACAGGGAAGTCTCTCCTAATGGGGTCACTCCTGATGTTTTTGTCACTTTATCTTTCACACACAGTGTTTTATATTCAAATAATATATATTACATCTATGTGAAGATCATATATCAGTGAAATGTTTCAATATCATATGTTAAAAGAGGGGTTTAATCCTCTGTAATACCTATCTAGGTATATAATTGAAAAATAGTGTGTTACTCATAAATAGACAGTAATATTTCACCATGAAGCATGCCTTCACTGTTTTTATAATAGGAGAGAAGCATTCTCAGGTTTGGTAGACTTTCATGCTCTGTAAAATCCAATCTGGGTGAAATTTTCACATTTTTCCATATGCTTCAACAAATATATTTCTATCAAAAGGAATTATCACCTAGTTCTGATGTGTAACTAAGCATGATATAAACAACATTATCATATGAGAAGCCTTATGTATATCCTGAACAATAAAGCAAAGGATAGAAAGTTTTCCCTAATATGGTATATTCATTTAATAGCTTAATTAACTACTTTTCTGATGACTATAAATTAAGAGTTGTTGCACCATATTTTCCTGAAATATAGTAAATAATGGGTAAGACAAGACACAGGGCATTATTAATACCCCAGTGGGGACAAGTGGAGTGATAGCTTGGGTAGACTAGCAATTTTATGATCATCGATGAATGCTTTCCAGACATCACACTGACAAGGCAGGTATTATGCTCATCAGCTAATGTGAGTAAGAGAATGCTCTAGATTTCTAAGTCTGGATTTTACTTATGCAAGTTTGCAGACCCACTTCTACTAAGTCATTTGAAGTTAAACAAAATTGTCAAGTTCTCTCTTTTTTTGAAATGGCCAGCATGGATTTTAATATCAAGG
Source organism: Dicrostonyx torquatus (assembly GCA_028555095.1). Classification (NCBI taxonomy): domain Eukaryota; kingdom Metazoa; phylum Chordata; class Mammalia; order Rodentia; family Cricetidae; genus Dicrostonyx; species Dicrostonyx torquatus. The sequence goes on along the minus strand of JAQHUG010000725.1, from coordinate 128,775 downwards.
AATTAACATGCTTTGTACATTTAATGAGGGTACACCAACTGACTAACTCTGCTGGATTGATCTGATCCACCATTTTAGTTCCTAGTGACCATGACAAGTGAAAACCCAGACGACTGGGAGACACATTCACAGAAAACCTTGAGGCACTGAAAGTGTGGATCTTGTTTTTGTTCACCTAGATGGAGTCCACTGAACAAGGACTCCTTTCTTGTGGCTATATTACACAGAGTTCTATGAGTATGATAGATTCAAAATTAACAAGAATCTAAAAGAATTTAATTTTCTTATAGGGAAAAATTCTGAATGGAAGAGTCTTCCTAAGACTTACTATGGAGGAATTATAAAACTTCTCCTGTTTACTCTTGTATAGTCTTCTAAGAGAGCATTTATCTTAAGAAGTCATTCCTACTAGTTGTTGTAGGAGCCATGTGATAAGTCTGGAGAACTGCCCTACATGGTTTTCTATTGTGATAAACACTTTGAGTTAAAGCAACTTGGGGAAATGAGAGGTCAGTTTATAGTTGACATCAAAGTCCATCATGAAGAACAGGAAGTCAAGCCAGGCATGAATGAGGAGGCAGGAACTGAAGGAGAGGACATGGAGGAATGATGCATATTGGGTTATTCCCCATGGTTTACTTAGCCTGACTTCTTACATCACCTAGGATCCCCTGCCCAGGGGTGACACTGTTGACATTGGGCTGAACATTTTCATATTCATCACTAATTAAGACAATATCCTGTAGAGTTGTCTAGGGGTCAATCAGTTGGAAGCATTTTCTCAACTAATGTTCCCTATTCCCAGATGTTCCTTGTTTGTATCAGACTGACAAAACAACCTGGATAAAGAGGTTTATCAGACTATAATAACAGACTACTCTGAATTCCATATTCCATTTCTAAGGCATAAAACATTCCCTTAACTCTTGTCTTTGCCCATAAATATTAGATTTCTATCTGGGATAAAGATATTTTTCTTTTAAATATTATGTGTATATTTTATGTCTTTCTTTTTATGTAAGCACATAAGCGTGTATGTACGTACATAGGTCAGAAGGATGTGTATGGTCCCCTGGAGCTGAATTTAAAGGCAATAGTGAACAGCTCACCATAAGTGCTAGTTAGTAAACTCAGATTGGCTTGAAGAACAGCAAGTATTCTTAATATCTATCAACACCGGAAGAAAATTTTCTACTCCCAAAATATGGTTCTAAAATCAGTTCACTGAGAAAACATGTGAGATCTCTCAAGAAATAAATATTCCAGCCATCAAGGAAAACAACTTGAGGTTTTCATGACCTAATATGGTAGGTGAGGAATGTCTCCTGTATTATTTTTATTTAACTAATTAGTTCACATTCCACTGTGAAATATTATTATCCACAAATGCCAAGAATCCATGCCTCCATTCTAAGGTTCATCAACCCATATTTCCTATAACAATTATTTTTAATATCCATCACTTTTACAATTTCATTGAATGTATTTAAAATGTTTCCTAGTATATTTATTTAATTTTGTGCTACTACAGTGACAAATTCTTAAACCACAGGAAAATAACTTCAAGTTCCACATTTAACAGTCATAAAAGATAGTTATTTATCTGTAAAATTGGTGAAAGAGGAGCAAAAGCATAGTTATTCAGCTCATAGGAAGGATTGCATTCATGTCTTCATTTTCACTCATTTTAGTGTTTCTGTAATACAGTATTTAGTATCTAGTATCATACAGATTGACAGTTTTCAGCATGTTATTTCCTATAAACAATCACCTTTTGTTTTACAGTTGTCGCCACTGACACAGAAGATACATTATATGACTTTTGCAAACATGAGAACCCTGCACCACTCATTCCTCTATCTATAAACTGTAACACTAACAAAGCCTTTTGCATAATGCTCCCTAGGAAGGACCCACCCTTGGTAGTCTTTGATAAAATCTCAGTTGTCATCTTTGACTGATCAGTGTCCACACACTGCCTCCTCAAAATGAAGTTCCCTATTGTGCTGTTGGTGCTGCTGTTGTTCTGGATTCCTGGTAAGGACAGGGAGACGGGAGAAGGGAGAATGGGTAGGAAGGATTTCCCCTGGGTCCCACTGCTGATCACATGTATTCTATTTATGCATGAGATAACAGAGGGGTCTTATCCTCCAGGATGGGGACACTAAGGTTTACATCTATTAGAGGGAGGTTTCATAGAGAAGAGAACTTGTTTTATAATGAAGATTATAACACAGATATAATGCAATGGTGTATTTCATGCCTTGAAGCATCTTAAGATTTTCATTTATTTTGGTTTGTCAATAAGAGAAATTTAGTGTATAAAGAAATGTATGTAAAATAAACCTGTCATTTTAAATAAATATCAAGAGAACATAAAGAATATTCATGAAATATTTATTTAAATTTGTACTTCTCTGTCTTTATTTCAGTTTCCAGAGGTGATATTTTGATGACCCAAACTCCAACCTCCCTGTCAGTCTTGGAGATCAAGCCACCATTTCTTGCAGGTCTAGTAAGAGTATTGTACAAAGTAGTGGAAACACCTATTTGAATTGGTACCTGCAGAAGCCGGGTCAGTCTCCACAGCTCCTGATATACAAGGCTTCCAACAGATTTTCTGGAGTCTGAGACAGGTTCACTGGCAGTGGTTCAGGCACAGATTTCACACTCACGATCTGTAGAGTGGCGCCCAAGGATTTAGGAGTATACTACTGCTTACAAGCTTCTTATTATCCTCTCACAGTGATTCAGACCCTAACAAAAACATCCTTGCTTAAGGGTGGCCCAGCTGCCAAGAATGTTACTTATCTGTGTGAGAGAATGGTGCTGAGGAACTCCAGATTATTGCTTACAGCTGAGGGACTTGGGGCATGAGCACCTGCCTTAGGTCATGCATCTCAGTTCCCTTCAGCTGCAATAACAATAAAGTTCCTTCAGGGGAAGAGTGAACAAGCACATTCTCAACAATCAGGAATGATGGGGCTAAACCTGAGTGAAAACCATTTCTGATTCTATAGCTCTTGTCTGCCTTCATCAGAAAAAATTATTTAGTAAAACAGACATAAAACTCAGACATATTCCTTTGTTAAACTGTTTCCTTTACTGTATAATTATTTCATTTATCACATTTTATATTTTTGGCTTAAATTCCCATACATATTTTTTATAATCTACTCTCCTTTGCTTTCTTTTTGTGTGAAGTATGTTCAATGACTCTCTAAGTATAGACTGTATTTTACTCTTGAAATGTTTCTTTTCTGATGAACAAATAGGATGTTTTATCTTCATTCAGCTATTGTTACTATTTTGACTTCATGTTTTTTTCCAAGTACATGCACAGTTAATGAGTATTCATGCTAGTATTTTCTAGTTGTTTTGAATATTTTTCTGCCATTGTTCCAATTTGTTATTTTTATGTATTGATA
>JAQHUG010000725.1:76368-92238 GCA_028555095.1 Dicrostonyx torquatus | reverse complement strand
GTAAAAACAATGACATCTTGAATTTTGCATGCAAATGGATAGAAATAGAAAACTCTATCCTTAGTGAGTAATCCCAAACCCAAAAAGATGAGTATGGTATATACTCACTCATTATTGGATTCTAGCCATAAACATAGGACATTGAGCCTATAGTTCGTAATCCTAGAAAAGCTAAGTAATAACGTGAACAAAAAGAAATACATAAATAGATCCTCCTGGAAATTGGAATTTTCTTGTTTATAAAACATTTTGTTTTATCTTATTGTTTATTTATATATCCCCATACTTTAAATCTATACATCTTAGAACTCATAAAATCTCACCCATATTTAAACCTTAGTGACTAACTTAAATTTTATATTTTCTGATCTTAATATATTGTCATAATTTTAGACCTAACTTAGAATTTTAGAGCTTGTATCATTCATTTATTCTTACCTACATAATATATCTTAGGGTTTTTTATATCAGACCGTATATAAATTTATGCTTATAAATCTTAATCACCTTTTTATATATTAATACAGTTTTATTATTATAATTTAAGCTTTAAATTTTATATCTTTTTATCCAACTATTTATCAGAAGACTTAGGTAGTTGATTAATGAAGTAATATTCATAAAGTGAGTTCCTTTCATCAAAGAATAGCATAAAATTTATTTTCAACCTGTTGGTGAGTTTATTTCTTTTTTGGAATCCAGTAGCAAAGCAAATTGTTTCTAGACCTGACATCAGCCATAGGAAGGCCTAATTTTTACTTATTAAGAAAACTGAGAAAGCAGCAGAAGCCTTCATTACATTTAAAGTTACACTCACACATGGATAGAACATGTGCATACATCAAGATACCCCAGAAATCACTATCCCTCCATGTTCTCCTTCTTTATCTTTGTTTCTCTCTTTACCCGGGATCCAGAACATAATAGCTCCAGGAGCTTGGCAGGGCATTTCATTATGAGAACTTGATTTGAGTTCTGAGTACTCAAGACAGAAAGTGGGACTAGATTTGGTTATAGACCGGCAAAGAGAGGTCCTACCTAGGGAGAAACTTACAAATCATGTGGTTAGTAAAGTTGTATAAAAAGAACCAAGAGATAGAAAAGCCTACTCTTAACACTGAAGTGACAAAAGGTGTCTCCTACTTTTTGCAGAAAAAATGCATATAAACTCTACTGCTTATATCAGCAGGCAGATGACCTCCACTATGAGAGATTGGATTGTGGCCTACTGTTGGTGGATTCCCCAATTGTATGCTGTGAATAACATTGATTAATAAAGGACTGCTTTGAACCTATAGCAGAGCAGAGCGATGTAGTAAATGAGGAGGAGAGGGCTGTGTCTCACCACAGCTAGCTTATACCCAAAATAATTACACTCAAACTGTATTCACTTAAATACTGCCTGGCCCATTATCTCTAATTTTTCTTGGCTAACTTTCACATCTTAAACTAACCCATTTCTAATAGTCTGTGTGTCACCATGAGGTGGTGGCTTACTGGGAAGATTCTAACCTACATCCATCTCGGGCCAGAGAATCATGGCATCTGCCACACTTCTTTCTTCCCAATCTTCAGTTCTGTCTACTCCACCCACCTAAGGGATGCCCTATCAAAAAAGCCAAGGCAGTTTCTTTATTCAACCAATGAAAGCACAGAAATACAGAAGGACCCTGCTACACCAGAGCAAGGCAGAAAGAGCTAGGTGGAGGAAACTAAAGTGAATCCTGGGAGAAGGAATGCAAAGTGAAGGGAGAAGTCATGGAACCACTGCAGGAGACAGACATGCTGAAAATTTCCTAATAGGCCATGACCACGTGGTGATGCACAGATTAATGTAGATGGGTTAAATTAAGATATAAGAGTTAGCATATATGAAGCTATAGCTAGTGGGCCAACCAGTGGTTTAAATAATATACTTTCTGTGTGGTTATCTTGTGAGTCTGAACAGCCGGGAAATGAACAAGCAGCCTTTCTTCAACAAGAAGGCTTCCATGGAAACTATCATTCCTTTTCTTTCATCTTTCTATAAATTCTCCCTTGAATTTTTCTTTGCTGTATGAATTCAAATAGGCATCATAATCCAGACTCCTCAAAGACACTGAACTGTATCTTTAATAAATCAGAATTTATATGGTTGAGTGTTTGCTGCTAGGGCCAAAAAAGCCGATGAAACTTCATAGTCTTTTATTCTAAAACCACTCAGTGCACTGCCAAGCAAGCTTCTTCTGTTTTTTTGTTTGTTTGTTTTGCTGAATAATGTTATCAGGAGGTAGAGGTCCTAGGAGGAGCAGCTGAGGCAGTCTAGGCTTACACTTCTGCTTTACTCTGTGATTTATGTTATGATTTTTTCTACTGTGGGTGGATAAGTTAAATCCTGTTTACAGTAATAAGTTGCAATATCTTCTGTCTCAACACTGCTGATGGTGAGGGTATAATCTCTCCCAGAACCACTGCCACTGAACCTGGATGGGACTCCAGCAAACAATCTGGATGTAGCATAGATTAGGAGCTTAGGAGATTTTCCTGGTTTTTGTTGATACCAGTTTAATTCATTATTAACATTCTGACTGGCTTGACACTTGATAGTTACTGTGTCTCCTGGTGATGCAGTCTGAGAAAAAGTCTGGATCATCTGGATGTCACATCTGGAACCTTGCATTGAGAAAGAAAAAAACACGACAAAAATACATAAAGCTGTCTTTCCAGTTCATAGAGCTCCCAAAAAGCCAGGTAGCACTGACCACAAGTAATCATTGCTATCATCCATACCTGGGATCCAGAGAAACAAGAGCCCAAGGAGATAAGCAGGGGCCCTCATATCTGTCCTGTGTCCTGATTGGGAGTAACTCCTGCACAGGGTGTGACCAGTCTGTTAAGAAATCCTCAGAACAGAGGGGTGTTCTCTGATTTACATGCAAATCAGGGGTCACCTTAGGAAGTGACCCTGAACCAACATCAGGACCCAATTTTCTCGGTCATATCAAGACATTTTGGTGTGTTCTGCAGGAAATTTCTCTCTAAGACTTATGGGACAGTCTCTCTCTGCTGTGCTGAGAGGGGATTTTTTATGCAGATTGTGACCAAGATTTCTTGCTAGCTCTATTTATCCATCTTTCACAAAGGCATTTCCAGGAAAAAAAAAGGCATTTCTAGAACCTGGAACATGTTTTAGAGGTCACTTTAATTTGTACATGTGGATATTCTTTTATGCTGGGTCAAGACAGGGTTTCTCTGTTAAACAACCCTAGCTGTACTTGAACTCACCCTGTAGACGAGACTGACCTCAAGTACATGTGGATATTTTTGAGGCCAGAGAGAGTTCTTCAAGAAATCTAAATCCAAACCATTATTTGTGTTGCTATAATTCAGTTCCTCCCCTTATGTACACTCTATTTTTATTTATTTATTTATTTATTTATTTATTTATTTATTTATTTATTGTGCTTCATGGCTGACCCTTCTTCTCTGGAACCCTTAATGTTGAATACATGTGTTCATGGTGACCTCTGCTGGAAAGACTGGCAAAGAGCAGAATCAGCTCTTTTTCCAAGATTACCTGAAATCTGTGTCCTTAGTGTTAATTAGTTGTCCTTTTATTTTCATTGCGTGTTTATGACCCTTTTTCATGGTAATTCTCATACCTTACAGTACATTCTCCCATCTCGTTTATACCTTTCTAATTTCTCCAGCATTATATGTAAAATAGATTCTAGAAGTCAGAACATAAGCAGTTATAATCATGAAGAATGTACTTATTACTTCTTCCATCCCTTAACAGATTTAAGCATACTCATGTTAAAGTGTCCCAGTTTAATAGATTGTTTTTGTCATGTTGACACAAACAGATATATCTGAGAAGAAGGAATTTTGGTTAATGAATTAATTCCTTTAAATTGTACTGAGATCAAGTTTGTTCTTTATGGTTTATGTGGGAGGGCTCAGTCTACTGTGAGCAGTGTCAATGCTTGATGGGTGATCTTAGGTCATTTTTATTGTCTTAGCTTTAGTTTTGCTTTTGTATTTCAGCTTCAAATTCTTTCATTGATTTAACTCAGTGATGGACTGTAAACTATAAACTGAATGGAACCTATCCTCTCCACATTAAAATGTGGGTTTTGTGATCCTTATGACATGGCAAAGACATGACTCCAGAAGCTAGAGGATGGCCTAAGAATACAGATCAGTAAGATGGTAGTGATTAGAGAATGCTGAGTTGTCCTTGTACAAATTGATCCAGCCTCATTCTTCCCAATGCAGATGCTCTACCAGAACTAACTCTCCCTTCTCAGCCATGGCCATCCCTCTGACTTACTTACCACAGTTTCTCTGTCTCATTTACAGGAATAGATCTCAGCTAAATTTTGAAGAGACCTGCCTGTAAACTGCAACACCACCACTGCCACCCACTGAATTGTGTTCCCCAAAACCCACTTTGCAGTTAAATCCCATTCACCTCATTATCCTTCCTATACTTAGTCCTCCTTCATAATAACCAACAGATTCCATAGGCACAGGCACAAGTCTCAAAAGTTGGAAAAAACATATGAGTGACTGGCCACGTAGATGAATTATATCAACCTTCAGACCATAATTCCCAGGGCATATCCTGTGCCAGTTCCTGATGTGGAATATCCCTCTGTATGCTGTGATTACCATTAATGAGTAAAGAAACTGCTTTGGGCCTATAGCAAAGCTATAGAGGAACAGAGGTAGGCAGGGAAAACTAAAAAGAATGCTTGAAAAATAAAGGGCAATGTAAGAGGGACACCATGTATCCCCACTGGAGACAGATACTGGAACTTTAGCTGGTAAGCCACAGCCATGTGGTGATACACAGATTAATAGAAATGGGTTATTTAATATGTAATAGTTAGCCAATAAGAAGCTAGAGCTAATGGGTCAAGCAGTGATTTAATTAAAACATATTATGTGGAATTATTTCAGTTCAAATCTAGCCAGGTAGCTGGAAACCAACAAGCAGTCTCCCACTACAATTGGCACCCACATGGCAACTAAAATCCACTTAAAACATGAGAGGGCTTGTAAAATAATTCTAGACACAAAAGTAAATATTTTAACACAGCTTCTTACTTTTTTCTAGTGACATGCCACAGATCTATTAAGAGAGGTCTTATTGATTCAGTGGTAGCAGCCATGCAGTTAAAAAATTGGCAGCTTTCTGGCTAGCAGAAACTCTGTCTCTTTTGGGAAACCAAGAATTTGGTTGGGATTTATGAGCAGACTACTGCAGCTTGCTTAATGGTGATATAAACTGGCTGTTTGCCTGAGAATGGAGCTGTGTGCATGGCTCCCAGAGGAGTGAGCAGCTTCACCATGCTGGATGGGGCTTGCAAGCAGAAAGTAATGGTGCAGCTTAAGTTTTAATAAGCACTTAGCATTTTAAAATGTGCCTCTGGACAGTAAAGAATTATGGATATGCAATAAAGACAAATACATATGAATCATAGTGTCAGATAAATATATGTAGGCTTGGAAGAGAGAAGTAAAAGTGTATAGAGAGTTATAAAATGAAGTTAATGTTTCTAAAAAAGTAAAGTCTTTAAAGAGACAGAATACATAGTCATAGATTAAAAGGAGTAAGATACATAAGCCATGTAAAAATGGAATATTCACAGAGAGTCTGGATTATGTTTATTATTGTGTTATCTTTGAATGTTTTGACTGTGAATGAGCTAAGTACCGAAAAACATTTAATTGTATAGGCTGCTAAGCTAAACCAGCAGGTATATTATAAAGATATCATGGCTTCCAAATTTCGGTCTAAGAATATGTTGTTTTAGAAAAGAGGTTCTTCTTTTGTTTTCATAGAGGATAAGAACCTGTGGATTACTTCCAGACTAATATGGTTTGATGGATCAAGACTTCCAGAAAGGTCACTGTTAATACCCTTCAAAAAATTACTTCACCCAATAAACAGTACGAAGAAGCTTAGAAAAAACTACACCCATATTTCCAAATATTGTCTATAAATTTTTCTTTACACTTAAAAGTGGATATGCTATTGTGATTTGCATTGCTATGGATCTTGGTTTATTGGCACAACTTTAGGTCATTTTTGTTATATATATTTTTGTTTTATTATATATATATCATGTATAAGTAAACTGCTTTGAGCCTATAGCAGAGCTATAAGGGAATAGAGCTAGGTGAGGAAAACTAGAGAGAATGCTGTGTAAGAGAATGACAGAGTCAGAGAGACATCATGTAGCCCCACTGGAGACAGATACCAAAAATTATCCAGTAAGCCAGAGACACACGGCAATACACAGATTAATATAAATGGGTAAAATTAATATGTTAGAGTTAACCACTAAGCTAGAGCTAATGGGCCAAGTGGTGATTTAATTAATACAGTTTCTGTGTGATTATTTTGAGTCTAAGATAGCATGGCAGCAAGGAACTAACAAACAGACTTGCTCCTACAACTTTCTATCACATCTCAGAGCCAGAATGGCAGGTGGCCATGCCACCAATTTTGTTAGAGCTTCACTGCTCTTTTGGGGTTCCTTTCAGCCAGTCAGCAGGTAAGAGAATGGCTGGCAGACTGCAATACCACCAATAATACCATTAACATTACCCAATGGCATCTCTTCTAAGACCCACTATGCCACCAAACTCCATTCAACTCATCATACTCAAGGTGGACAGATACCCCCAAAAAATTTCAGCAAACTTTATAGGCACAGGCAGAACACACACCAGGTAAAAGAATAACCTACAACAGTCAGAAGAACATGAGGATACAGTGGAACTAGGTACCCAATCACCCACAACCTTTAGTTGAGACAACACTATTGGATATGAAGACCTGCTAAACACCAGAACTCTTAAACATTCTGACCAAAAGACAACTAAGGAAACAGAAAATAAAGGAACAAGGATCCCATCCAAAAAGGATAACGCATGAATCAACACCCTTAATTATATCCCAAAACCAGATCATAAATACCATTGTAAGAATATATTCAATAACAGAAGGCGCAGTATGGCACCATTAAGACCCAATGATTCTGTAGCTGTAAGACATGAACATTCTAATGCATCCAAAGCACAAGAAAACTAACTTAACATAATTTTATTAAGATTATGGAATTTCTAAAAATGGAAATGAAAAATTTCCTTAAAGATTTTAAGAAAGGGCAACACAAATTTGGAGAATCAATAAATTTCTAAAGAAATCCAGAAAATATAGTCAAACAGGTGAATGAAACAGTTGAAGATTGATAATTCAGATAGAAAAAATAAAGAAAGCACAAACCAAGAGAATTCCAGAAATGGAAAATCTGGGTAAGTGAACATGAACCACAGATACAAATATGACCAACAGATTAGAATAGATGAAAGAAAGGAAGAATTTCAGGCATTTAAGATATTATAGAGGAAACAGATTCAATGGCCAAAGAAAATGTTAAATCAGAAAAATTCCAAAGACAAACATCTAGGAAATCTGGGACACAATAAAACATCAAACCTAATATAAGAGGGATAGAAGAAGTTGAAGAATTCCAGATCAGAGTCAGAAAAAAATTCAGCAAAATCATATAAGAAAACTTTTCCAACATAAACAAAGTCATGCACATAATATTTCAAAAAGCTTACAGAGCAGAAATTAGACTGGACCAAAAAATAATGCCCTTGCCAAAAAATAATCAAAAAAACTAAACATACAGAATAAATAAAGAATATTAAGTGCTGCAATAGATAAACACCAAGTAACATATAAAGGTTGATCTATCATACTTACACCCAAATCCTCATTACAGCCTCTAAAAGCAACCAGGTCATGGGAAGATGCTTTGCAGATGTTGACAGAACAAGGATGACAGACGAGACTAACATACCCAGCAAAAGTTTGAATGCTGAAAACAAAATATTTCATGAAAAATTAGATTTAGAACATACTTATCCATAAATCTAGGCATACAGAAAGTATTAGATGGGAAACACCAAACAAAGAAATTTAGGTATACCCACAAAACCACAGGCAATAGATAATCTAACATCACAAAAAAACAAAGAAGGGAAATGCATACACAGACACAAACACAAACACACACACACACACACACAACCACCATCAACAAAGCAAAAAAATAACAGGAATTAACAATCAATGGTCATTAATATTTCTTAATAACAATGAAACCATACACCAATGAAAAGGCACAGGCTATCAAAATGGATATGAAAATAGGATGTATCCTTTTCCTACATGCAATACATATACACCCCAACTTCAAAGACAAACATTATCTTCAATAAAGAGTTGTGGAAATATTTTCAAATCCAATTGACCTAAGAAGCAAGCCAGTTTAGTTATCATAATAACTAAACAAATAGACTTTAAATCAAAAGAGATGGAGAAAGACATTTCCTATTCATCAAAGGGAAAACAATAAAGGTGAAGCCTCAATCCTGAACATCTATGCCCCCAAAACTAAGGCATTCACATCAGCAAAAGAAACATTACTAAAGTTAAATCACATACCAACACCACATATGAATAATGGTAGACTTCAACATTCTACTCTCACCAAAGGACCTATTTTCCAAACAGAAACTTAAAAAGATAAATAAGATAGCAAACAGATGTTATGACTAAAATAACACTAATGGACTTCTATAAGTTATTTCACAAAAAAACAAAAGAATTTACCATCTTCTTATCATCTCATAGAACCTTCTACTAAATTGACAGCATACTCAGTCAAATAGTAAATCTCAACAGATACAAAATTTGAAATATACCCTCTATCATTTCTGATCACCATGGGGTAAAGTTCAACAACACAAACTACAGAAAATCTACAATCTCATGAAAACTTAACTCTCAACTGAATTACACTTGGTCATGGAAGAAATAAGGAAATTAAAGACATAATAAAATTTAATGAAAATAAATGCACAACATATCCAGACTTATGGCACAAAAATGAAAGCACTGCTAAGAAGAAAGTTCTTAGCATTAAATGCCTACATAAAGAATTTGGAGAAATCTCACATGAGAAACTTAACATCCTTGAGAGTTCTAGAAAAAAAGGAAGAAAACTTACCCAGAAGAAGTAGACAGCAGAAAATATTGGAAGAGAGTTCTGAAATCAACAAAATTCCAGAAAAATTCTTCAAAAACCTCGAAAGAATGGCACTCAACTCCATATGGAAAAGCAGAAAACCCGGGATAGCCGAAACAATTTTGTACAATAAAAGTACTTCTGGAGACATCACAATCCCTGACTTCAAACTCTACTACAGAGCTACAGTAATGAAAACAGCCTGGTATTGGCATAAGAACAGGCAGGAAACCAATGGAACCAAATAAAAGACCCAGATATCAATCCACACATCTTCAAACACATGATTTTTGACAAAGAAGCAGAAAATATTAAATGGAGAAAAGAAAGCATATCTAACAAGTGGTGCTGGTATGACTGGATATCAACATGTAGAACAATGAAAATAGACCCATATCTATCACCTTACACAAAACTCAAATCCAAATGGATCAAAGACCTCAACATAAATCCAGACACACTGAACCTTAAAGAAGAGAAAGTGGAAAATACACTTGAATGTATTGGCACTGGAGACCACTTCCTAAAAATAACGGCAGCAGCACAGACACTGAGAGAAACAATTAATAAATGGGACTTCCTGAAACTGAAAAGTTTCTGTAAAGCAAAGGACATGGTCAACAAAACAAAACAACAGCCTACATAATGGGAAAAGATCTTCAATAACCCTACATCAGACAGAGGTCTGATCTCCAAAATATACAAAGAACTCAAGAAATTGAACTCCAAAAGATCACATAAACCAATAAAAAATGTAGTACAGACATAAACAGAGAACTCTCAACAGAGGAATCTAAAATGGCTGAAAGACACTTAAGGAAATGCTCAACATCCTTAGTCATCAGAGAAATGCAAACCAAAACAACTCCGAGATTCCATCCAACACCTGTAAGAATGGCCAAGATCAAAAACACTGATGACAACTTATGCTGGAGAGGGTGTGGGGAAAAGGGAACACTTCTGCATTGCTGGTGGGAATGGAAGCTAGTACAACCCCTTTGTAAGTCAATGTGGTGATTTCTCAGAAAGTCAGGAAACAAACTCCCTCAGGACCCAGTAATACCACTGTTGGGTATATATCCAAAGGATACTCAATCATGCCACAAGGATATGTGCTCAACTATGTTCATAGCAGCTTTGTTTCTCATAGCCAAAACCTGGAAACAACCTAAATGCCTGTCAATCAAAGAATGGGTAAGGAAAATGGGGTACATTTACACAACGAAGTACTACATAGCAGAAAAAATAATGACATCTTGAATTTTGCAGGAAAACAGATGAAGCTAGAAAACATTATTTTAAGTGAGGTAACCCAGACACAGAAAGATAATTATCACATGTATTCACTCATAGGTGGTTTTTAAACATAAAGCAAAGAAAACCAGCCTACAAACCACAATCCCAGAGAACTCAAACAACAATGAGGCCACTAAGAGAGACTTACACAAATTTACTCTACATGGGAAATAGAAGGTAGAAAAAGACAAGATCTCCTGAATAAATTGGGAGTATGGGGACCTTGGGGGAGGGTTGAAGGAGGAAGGGGAGAATCAGGGAGAGGAACAGAGAAAAAAGGAGAGGTTTACAAAAATCATTTAAAATCATATCATATTCACAGCATACAGAGTGTAATCCCACATCAACATTTTCAAATTCTTTTTATGAGACTACAGTTAACCCTCATGACAAAACTAAATAAAGATGCAAAAAAGATAATTTTGGACCAATATGACCAATATCTCTCATGAACATTGATGCAAAAATTTTCGATGAAATACTGGTAAACTGAATCCAAGAAACATAAAAAAATTATCCACCATGTGCCAATAGGCTTCAACACAGAGATTTAGGAATGGTTCTACATAAAAAATATCTGTCCATATAATTCATCATATAAACAAACAACGAATAAATACACCTAATTATAAGATGCCAAAATGCCTTTTATAAATTCCAAAATCCCTTCATGATAAAGATCTTGGAGACCTCAGGAATACAAGTAATATACCTAAATATAATCAAAGCATTGTATAACAAGACAATAGGCAACATCAATTTAAATGGAGAGAAATTTTTAAAAATCCCACTAATATGAGGAACAGGACAATGCTGTCCAGTCTCTCCATATCTATTTAATATAATGCTAAAAACTTCTAGCTAGAACAATTAGACAACAAATGTTAATTAATGGAATAAAAATTAAAAAGGAAGAAGTCAAACATTTGCTATTTGCAGATGATATGGTAGTATACATAAGTGACCCAAAAATTTTACCAGGATATTTCATCTGATAAACATCTTCAGTGATATGGCTGGATACAAGATTAACTCAAAAAAAAAAGAAACTAGAAGCCATCCTATATGCAAATAATAAATGGACTGAGAAAGAAATGAGGAAAACCACACCCTTGACAACAGATACAAATAATATAAAATAACTTGGAGTAACTCTAACCAAACAAGTAAAAGGCCTGTATGACAAGAATTAAAAGTTTTTATGAAAAAATTTGAGAAGATATCAGAAACAATACTCAACATCATAAAGAAAAACAAAAAATCCAGAACTACTAAAGCAATCTGTACAATGAAGAAACATATCATCATCCCTAACTTCAAGCTCTCCTATAGAGATATATTGGTTGAAACAGCATGATATTGCCATTAAAACACATAGGTGTATTGTAAAGAGAGGGGCGCTTGTTTATCCTGGCCACCTGGCTAGCTTACACCTGAAATAACCACACAGAAACTGTATTCATTAAAGCACTACTTGACCTATTAGCTCAGGCTTCTTATTAACTCTTATAAGTTATATTAACCCATTAATCTTATCTATGCTAGTCACATGGATCGGTACCTTTTTCAGCAGGGCAGATCACATCTTCCTTCTGTGGTGTCTGGACAGGACTAGGGAGGAATGGGCTTCTTCCCTCCCAGAATTCTCCTGTTCTCTTTGACCCGCCTCTACTTCCTATCTGGTTGTCCTGCCTATACTTCCTTCTTGGCTACTGGGCAATTAGTGTTCATTTAAAACATAATTGACAATTCTGTCAATTGTCCCAAACCATAGGTGAATCAGTAGAATCAAATAGAAAATACTGACATAAAAACACACACCATTTCAGCATCTAGTGAAATGATCATATGGGTTTTTTTTTCCTTCAGTTTATTTATATGATGGATTATATTGATAGATTTACATATGTTGAACCAGCCCTGCATTTCCGGGATGAAGCCTACTTGATCAAAATGGATGACTTTTTTGATGTGTTCTTGGATTCGATTTGCCAGTATTTTATTGAGGATTTTTGCATCGATGTTCATAAGTGAAATTGGTCTGTAATTCTCTTTCTTGGTTGCATCTTCGTGTGGTTTAGGTATCAGGGTAACTGTATCTTCATAAAATGAGTTTGGCATTGACCTTTCTGTTTCTATTATGTGAAATACATTTACATTAAGGAGTATAGGTATTAGCTCTTCTTGGAAGTTCTGGTAGAATTCTGCGTTAAAGCCATCCGGTCCTGGGCTTTTTTTTTTTTTTTTGAGGGACTGGCCTATCAACAGAGACAGTGGGCTTGATCTATGGGAGCTCATAAAATCCAGCTGGACCAAGATTGAATGAGCATATGACTTAACTGGACCCTATGAATGTGTCTGCCAGTGGGGACTGACTGAGAAGCCAATGATAATGGCACCGGGACCTAGCTCTTCTGCATGTATTGGCTATTTTGGAACTTATTCTATATGGATGCACATCTTCTTAGACCGAGACGGAGGGAGGAGGTCCTTGGGCTTCCCATAGGGCAGGGTATCCTGCCCCATCTTAAGGAAGCAGGGGGAGGGTGGTGGGGTAGTGTGGGAGTGGGAGGGCCGGGAACAAGGGGAGTAAATGTGAATTTTTCTTTCAACAATAAAAAACACACACACACCTTTTAACACATGATTTTTGACAAAGAAGTCAAAACTATAAAATGAAACACAAAGAAAAAATATCTACAACAAATAGTGGTGGCATTACTAGATGTCAGAATGTTGAAGAATGTAAATTTATACATATCTATTGACTTGCACAAAACTAAAGTTTACTGGATTAAAGAACTCAACATAAACCAAATAACACTGAACCTGATGGAAGAGAAAAGAGGAAGTAACCATTAATGCATTGGCGCAAGAACAAACATTCTGAATACAATACCAGTAGCAAGCAATCACTAAGATCAATGATCACTAGATGGGTCCTCATGAGAGTAAAAACTTCTGCAAGGCAAAAGACATTATCAATAAGACAAAATGGTAGCCTATAGAATGGGAAAAGATCTTTAGCAACCCCACACCTGACAGAGGGCTGGTCTCCAAAATATATAAAGAACTCAAGAAAAAGACATCAAAATATCAAACAATCAAATAAAATTGGCTACACATCTAAACAGATTCTCAAAGGAAGAATCTCAAATGTCCTAAAGACATTTAAGAAAACGCTCAATATCCTTATTCATTAAAGAAATGCAAATCTAAATTATTCCAAGATTCTATATTTCATGGAAAATCCCAAAAATCCAAAAGGATGACAACTGTTGATTTTCCTAGTAATAGTGAGAGGGTACCAGAACTGGTCATCTCCTGTAATCAAATTTTTGACTTAACTGAATTGTTAACAGAGAGTCTTCATCCAGGAACTGATGGAAACAAATACAGATATCTACAGCAAAACATTAGGCTGAGCTTTGTGAGTCCAGCTGAAGAGAGAAGGAGTGTTTTCTTGAGGCAGGGGGGTCATGATCAGGATAGAGGAAACCACATAGATATCTGAAATGAGTCCATGAAACTCAGGGACACTGAACTGACAGTTAGGAAGCCAACACAGGACCAAACTTAGCTTTCTACATGTGTATGACATGAAAATTTTATAGCTTGCTCAGTTTGTCAGGTTCTTTGCAGTGGGATGAAAACCTGTCCTTGGCACTTAAGCTAAATTTTTGGAAACTACTCCCAATGCTAGGCTGACTTACTTATCCCTGATACAGGGTGAGGAGCTTGTTACTGTCTCAAATTGATGTTTAAGTCCATGGGAGGAAACAGAGGAGAAGTAGATGGAGGGGTAAAAGGGAGGTTGTAGAGGGAACAAAAGTATAAGAAGTGTAGGAAGGAGGAAAAACTGCAGTTGTGGCATAAAATTAATGAAAAAAAATGATAAACACACACACACAAAGGTAACAACAACAGCACCAAAAACTCATCTTTGTCCCAGAACAGAGAGTAAAAGTTTACTCTATGGATAAAAGTGCAGTTAAAGAGGTAAAGACTTGCACTCAACTGGAAGCTACTCTCATACTAGCAACTACAGGTAAGATACTCTGCACCTAACACTAATACCCCTCAACCCTGCCCAGCAGTACCCAATAACAACATAGCCCATGCCTTGAGATCAATATCCTGGGCCACAACTCCTTGTTGCAAGGTGGGAAACCGAAAAGTGCCTATGATGTGTCCCAATTTTGGTCATGATCAACAGAGAATATGGTGAGCTATGCTATAAATTCTCTATCTTCTGTATCTCTTTATTTAGGAATATCAAAGTGGATTATTACTGTGATTCATATAACATGGATACCCGGATTTCAAAAAGAGAAATATATGATAAGAAAATATGACTTTCCTATTGCACACTTGCTCAGGAGCCATGGCCCTGTGGGCTCTGAATGTTACTGGATCCCTTTCTGTCTCATAAAAACATTTCTGGACATACCAAACACAAAAATTACAGAGTAAGTAGGTTTTTATTAGTTGACTGGTTGGTTGTCTTTGGATTTATTGAGACCCAGACTTGACATTACTGAATCAAATTTATCTAGAATACCCTTGAACTCTCAAACTGACCCTGATGTCAAAATTTTCATGACTCAGTTTCCCAATGTATTACAGAGATGCACTACTATGCTCAGAATTGTACTTTCCCATACATACTTTTAGTACATGCACATGTGTTTATCAAAGTATATATACCCAACAGCATACCAATGAATAAATAAGTATGCACATGTAAATGCATGTTAGCTATAACTACAAAATCTAATGAGTTTTAGATATCCATCAACTTATGTACAGATAATGAAAATAAAAGGTGGACTAATATTTAGCAGGAAAGAAAACTGAAATCAGAAAATATGCAAGAAAACTTCTCAAACAAAAAAATTTATATTGACTGACAAAAACAAATGTCTTATGTTCACTCTTATAAGTGGATCCCAACTTTGAAGGGTTAGGTTTGAATAATTAACCTAGAGATTTTAAAGGTTGGACATTAGAGAGTTTTTTTATGAGAGAGGGATTGAGATTAGAACTTTAGGAGGGGAAGAGTTAGTAGAATGTTTGTGATATGAAAGTAGGGAGAAGAGTGTGAGCCAAGAAATTTAAGTATGGAGAGAATAGAAAATAGAGGATAGGAAAGGATGTTGAGTAACACAAAGAAAGAGTGTATTTGAAAGTCATAAAGAAACACACTATTTTCTTACTCATATTTTAAAAGCAAAATCAATGATCAGTGAAGAACACATCATGGTGTATATTGCTTTTCTAGAAACTCCAAATACCAGATATCAGATACAGATACTAGTGTCATTTATAGGAAGACTCAATAGGAGAGAGAACCAAAGACACAAAACAATGCAGACTACTGTCAGTTTTCTTGCTTGCCTACCAGAATTAGGTCATAAATACTCTTTCTAAAGACACACTGTTGTAAGTAGCGGGGAGAGGGGGGTGCGTGTTGTTTGTTCCC
>JAQHUG010000724.1:215401-225974 GCA_028555095.1 Dicrostonyx torquatus | reverse complement strand
AAAAGGGAACAGCACACGTGTGCTCGTCCTCTCGTTTTCCTGCCTGGCACTCTCTTGGAAAGTGTGGGATCCTGGGACAGTGAGTCTGCTTATATTTCATCTATATATATATATATATCCTAAATAGTTGGATTGGGTGATTACATCTATAATTACTGCATCAAATACAATATTAAAAATTAATAAAATTACTTTCTCCTGAACATCTTTCACTGTAATCAATATAGTTTAGAGTACTATATACAAATGATGCATTGCTATGAATTTTTAAAAATATATGAGGTAAGTAGTTTCTAAATATTTATCGCTAATTCTTAAGCAAAATTCACCATTTAAAAGTGATTTTAAATAGATTTGTCAGTGTGTGTATAGTATAAAATTATTGAGTGCATGTTAACTGGAGTTGAAATTTGGAGATTTTGTACACCCTTTAAAAACAAAATTGCATTTTCTTGTGGTATTGTTACAATAGTATAAGTTAGTTTTTATTTGCAGTTTTTGGAAAAAAACAATAATATAATAGAGGGCTCTTTTCATTTTATTTTATTTTTGCACATGCTGAATGCTACATTAAAATCCCCAAAGTGAGAGTGTGGACAGTCTGTAATTATTTCCACTATTTAGCACTGTGAGGCTTGTTGTCTTTGACTCAGATACATGCAGATGAGGATGTTATTCATTACCTTTCTGTGACATCAAGGAAACCTCTATTTCTTACTCATATATTTAGAAAGGAAGGAAGAAAAAGTTTCATGTCAAACTAATAGGATTGCATTTGTGGAAAATGAGGTTCAAAAACAGGTCAATGTCAATATTATCTTGTTCACTTTTTAAAAGGAGATCCATATCATTATTTCTTTTGTAATGTGGTAAAATTTATCAGCATTTTCAAATTACACATGGCTTCCAACAGATTAAAATAACTAGGATATTTTACTAGGATAAATAGTCTTACTTTCTATATTGCTATTGAATACGTATAATAAAAATCAGAAAATGATGACAAATAAAATGGTATCTGACACATGTAAAGAAATTCCAGCAGACACAGATTGCAATTTAATTAATCCCATAGATCATGTTATTAACAAAATAAGCTAGGATTTTAGAATTAGACACTGAGAACATTAAATTTGTTGTTTCCATGTGAGTGTGACTAATTCAGTTATTGTCATACTTACTGTAAAAAGTATCTTCAGTTGACATTTATTTTATTGCAAGATTCAGTCTCAGAAATTAAGGAAAGGGAAAGTGGCCAAGATCATTCCTTTCACCCTTAGATGTCTATAAGTATACTTCTTTTTATATGTGTCTAAGTACAAGGACCCTGTCCATTGTATTACTTTGAATTTGCATCATTTATGATCACCTAAAAAATCTTTTTTTATGTATCTCACTAATTTTTGCTCAAATAATAATAAAATGTACTTAAATTTGCTTGCATTTATCATCTTTTGAATTAAGGGGTACCATGTGCTCAAATCTGTAACTAATTTGCTAGTTGTTTGAAAAACCTATTCATTTCAAACCTGCATAAAAAATGGTTCCCATATATGGAAACAAAACTAATATGCACAAATGTAAGGCATGTGTTACACCAATGCATAGCATGTATCTTAGTATAAGTCACACAAAATGCAATCAAATTGATAAATATGTTGGAATTCTTAGGCAATAGGGCTAAATAGCCCTATTATTTTTCACAGCCTATTAATAGTTGGGACTATTGTGAAGAAGTGCAAATACAGAAATGTTATTCTCTGGCTCGATGGCTGATACACACACTGCTTGGGCAAAAGCTAACTATTCTAAAAAGTGAATGGCAAACCTTGGAAATCAACAATAGCTTTTCAAGTGATTTAATCACTCTTTGTTAAGCTGCAAATGACAGAACAAGGCATTGTGGAGTTTGGGAGTTTGATTATCTCTTCCGTTTTTCTGGGAATAGAACAACTATCACTTTTCAAGGTCATGGGAAATATTAGATTTCAAACAAGAGCAAACAATAATCTTTTTAAGCACGCAGAAAGCATGAAGCATTCTCTGATGGGTAAGTGCAGAAGGTGTGGTAACAGTTGGGAAGTAATTAAAAGAATTTCAGATTTAATTATTGTCAAATAAAACTTGTGTTCATTGAAAGGATAAATGAGTATAAGAAAAGAAACTCCCAGGATTGCACTGTTACTAGATGGTCTTATATATGTTATCCTTACAATTAGGAGCAGTTTCTCAAGGAGTCGCTTTGAAAAATATTGGCTCTCTTGTACCATAGGTATTGCAGTTAGCTACAATTAACTATCTTTCAGCTTTTTTCTGTCATTTGGAAATATGTGTATCTCCTGCTATAGTGTTAATTAGTTAATTAGTCCAGTTTTGCATTAGTATTCCTCAACAATTTCTTTTGGAAAAAAATGT
The DNA here is from genome assembly GCA_028555095.1 of Dicrostonyx torquatus. NCBI lineage: Eukaryota > Metazoa > Chordata > Mammalia > Rodentia > Cricetidae > Dicrostonyx > Dicrostonyx torquatus. The sequence goes on along the minus strand of JAQHUG010000724.1, from coordinate 223,559 downwards.
ATTCTGTGCAATGGTATGTTAGAAGTATGCAAGTGGCTGTTTAGTTTTGCATAGGGTTACCATTAAGAGATTGCTTTGAGTATCAGAAGATATTTTGAACTTTGGATTTTAAGCAATGTTGAAGCTGAAATACAACAATTATTTTAGAAATTGGACCAAATTCATTTAAATTATGATATGGCCACAAGCCTTTGGTCTTAACAAAGTGGAATATGGTAGTTTGAGTGAGAATGGCACTCATAAGGCCAGACATTTGAATACTCAGTTCCCAATTCTTAGAAGTCTTTCAGAAGAATTATGAGTTATGACATTGTTGGGGGAAGGATGTCACTTGGGATAAGTTTTAAGGTTTAAAAGACCCCTGCATTTTCCGTGTGTTCTTTGCTTGTTGCTTGCAAAGTGCAAGTTCTTAGCTGATATCTCATGACTGCTCCCATGTCTTCACTCCTCTATTATAGACTCTAATCTTGTGATACTGTCAGCCCAAATATGCATTTTCTTCTAAATCTTGACATGGAAATGGCATTGACAATTAATATCAGGTGGTGGTGAGAGAATCACTTTCATTTCATAAAGTGGCCATGTCCCAGTGTATGATTCCACATCCATTGTCATATTGTAACACTAATTGATCTCAGCAATTTACAAAGTAAATAAATAGAAAATAACCCCTTAAGTCAAATTCTGGTTCTATATCATGTTTATTGCAAAATGAGAAGCATTGGTGAAGTTGATATGAGAAATTTAATAATTATAACAAGCATATGATTATCTTTTTTCTTTTTTTTTTTTGAGGCAAGTTTTCTCTGTGCAGCTTTGGAGCCTGTCCTGGGGCTTGCTCTGTAGACCAGGCCGAACTCAAACTCACAGAAATCCACCTGCCTCTGCATTCCAAGAGGAGCAAATGGTTCTTATCTATCAGTTTCATTTTCATCCTAATCTAAATACACAAACAGGTGAAGTCACTTCTAAGTTGATATAAATTGAGAATTATTTTTATCAATAAATTTATTTATGCTTGTCCTATTTAGGAATAAAAGACTATTGAGTTGATGTATTGATATATTTCAAGATGTTTCATCGCAATCTTATGGAGTAGCAAGGATATATTTTTCTTTTTTATTCTTTCATATAGCACAACTCTACCACAGTTTCTCCTCCCTCCTCTGTTGCTAATCCTTCAACCCACAACTGCTCTATCTTGAAGATTCTGTTTCTTGGGTAGTTTGAAAAAAAAAATGACCCCCAAATGGAATGGCACAATTTGGAATTATGACCTTGTTGGACTAAGTGTGGCCTTATTGGAGGATGTATGCCTCTCTTGGGGGTGGGCTTTGAAGTCTCTTTTCTCAAACTTCACTCAGTGTCACTATAAGTCAACTTCTGGTTTCCTGCAAGATTCTGACTGAATGTTTCCATGCTTCCAATCATGATAATGACCAAAATATCTGAAGTTGTGAGTGAGTCACTCCAATTAAATGTCTTTTTAAAAAGAGTTGCCATGGTCATGGTGTCTCTTTGCAGCAATAAATGTACTAAGACAGAACTTGCTCCAGGAACTGATATAATGTTGTAATAGGTCTGACCATGCTTTTGTTTGTAGCAATATTGACTTTGTGAGTTTGGATAAGAAAAGCAGTGGAATGATTTAATCACTTCTTAATGGGCCATAATATTGGGAGCATGGAAGACAATGGTGTTGATAATGATTTTGTATCTCTGGAGCTGGCTCAAGATGTTTCAGAGAAGAATTTTAGTATGTTGCCTAGAAATAGTTCTCGTGAAACTTTGATAGAAAAGAATGACTGCCCTTTTCCCCTTTTCTAGAGTTTACTAAGGCTAAAGTGGATAGCTTTCAATTGATTTTGTTGGCAGATGAAATCACAAAACAGCCTACTATAGATATGGAAATTAGTAGTAACTCCAATGGAGATTAGTAATGAAAAGGAGAAAGCTGAGCAGGATAAAATTCAAATTGTGAGTTTTGAGGAGAAAAGGAGCATCAGGAAGTAGAAAGGAGCTAAACCCTATGTTCTATAAGAAAAATTAATTGAGAAATGGAATATAGATAGTGGTGACCTCAGGGCAAGGTCCCACCCAAATACGTTTCTAATTTATGAAAAGGAACTAAAGAAAGCTGTCTCAAATCCCTCTGCTGGAAGCCTTGACTGGTTATAGAAGAGTCCAGTTCACGTTCTGTGTATCTCATCACTAAGAATTTTCTCTAGAGTCATCCTCAGGATTACTGAGAATCTTCATTAAAAAGCAAAACCTGTGGGATATTTAGCAAAGGGTGTGGTTACTGGATAGTTTGAGAATCAAGGAAGAATTCACACTCCTTTGTTCCTTGTGTCATGATAAGGTGTGGAAGTCTTTTGCCTCCCCGCACCCATTTTGCTTGGGGAAGATAATGAGTGTGAGAAATAAATTTGTGTGGATACCCTATTAACTGGATGGCCTCCTGACTCTAACTTCAGTCTCGTGTCTATTTCTTTCCTCAGTCCTCACTCCCCCTTTCTTGCATCTCTGAACAGGTTGACTGATTTCCAACAAATAGTGCTTCAAAGTGAGACCTGAGAATGGGATAAAAGTGAAGGACACTGCAGGTGAAAAGTGAGCGCTTGGATAATTAGTGACTGTGGAAGTACGGTGAGTATATTGGGAGCAAAATTTGTAAATATTTGCTGGGAAATAGTAGCCAGCTCTTTGCACATTTGTTAAAGATATTCCAAAAGCCAGAGGAGAATGGGTAGAGCTGTAAGAGGTACAGACATTTTTAGAGTTTGTAGATATTTTTAACTACCCCTCCCTCACTGGAGCTGCTGTCTTCTCCGGATTGCCCTTAAGGCTCACGGAAGTAAATGCAATGCAGCCCTGCCTAGACTCACAGCTGACCCAGCCAGTGGGCACTGCAATCTCAGAGCCTCCACAATGGTAGTAGCTGCCTGCAAGCCTGCACCGCAGCTAAGTTTGCTAACTGCTGCCCTGGGCAAAGGTGGCCACTCTCACCCATGTTGCAGCTAACTTTAGAAGCAGCAGCTCCTGCCACTGCCACACAATTAAGGGACCATTAAGCTGTGGAGCATGCAACCTGCCCCACTCGAACCCAGCCACAGCTCTGGGCCTAGGGTTCTGGGAGCCACTGCTGCTATCTACTATCCACTGGTCCATGGCAGAACTTCCGAGCCTTGGAGCATTCTGCTGCCTTGCCCTAGCCCAGTGGGCAATGCCATGCCATGGGCTGCTGAAGGTACCGCACAATCTTACTCTGCCAGACCACGTGCCTATGAGAATGCTAATGCTGCCTGCTAGTCTGCTTTGAGACCTTTTAGAAAGGAGGTCAACAGCTCTGATTATGTTTGACTTTACTCAATTAGTGGATCAAATTAATAATCATTTTCCAGCTGATCAATTGTTGCAATTTGTCCAAATGAATTTTTTTATATTTCCTAAAACTTGTGATGAAAGATCCATGAAAGAAGCCGTGGTGGTTTCTGTTGATGGTTTCTTTAATGGAAGAGCTACTTATGTTATCAAAGGTAAAGGTTATGTACAAACAATTCCATCCTCATTTCAGATAGTAGAGTTATGAGCTGTAGCTATGGCTTTGCAACCTCTTGTTAAGAGTTCCTTTAATTTGTATACTGATAGTTATTATATTTTTATAGCTCTTCATGTTATTGAGACTATTTCACGCATTGGAATTAGTATTGGTAAATTTCTGGGTACTGTTTCAGCAAATTCAAGATGGCATTTGTTAAAGAAAATTTCCATGTTTATTGAGTCATATTATAGCTCACTACAAACTTTCATGCTCACTAGCTGAAGGTAACACATTTACTGGTAAATTAACATGGATGGTCAGTTTGTCCTAGGAAAAATTGGCTCAAAAGTCACACACCCTTCATCATGAGAGTAAGAGAAGTTTAAAAAATCAATTTGTTCTTACCCAGGAAATTGTCCATCATATTGGCCAGCAATATGGTTTACTCCCACAGTATTTATGTGTTCCACCTTCAGGGGTAAACCCTTGAGGCTTCTGCCTAATTATCAATGACAAATGGATGTAACTCATGTAGAAGAATTTGGCAAGTTAAGGTATGTGCTTGTGGCAGTCAATACCTATGCACAATTCTTGATGGCAACTATGAAATCTGGGGAATCCACCATGCAAGTATTACTCATTGCTTAAAGTGTTTTTCATGATTAAAGATTAAAATGGAAAAATGGATTGAGATATATTAGTCATGCATTTGTTCCCAGTAGAAATTTGAACATGAAACAGACATTCCTTATAATCCTCATGGACAAGGAATTGTTGGTTGTGCACATTAAAGTCGCTTAGAAAATTTAAAAAGGAGTTATATCCTCAGTCACCATATAATGCATTGAATCATGCCCTCTTTATTTTGAATTTTTTGAATGTGGATGTCTGCATGCAACCTACTGTGGATAGGTTCTGGCATGAGGGCACTGGAGCAACTTTCATTCAGGTGAAATGTTAACAATCTTGCATTGGATTATGGAAAGGTCCCGAGCTTGTTTTGGTATGGGGTTGAGGCGTGTTTGTGTTTTTTCACTGGAAGAAAATGAAGTTTAATGGCTGTTTGAGCATTTGGTGGTGTGTGTGGAACAGAGGAGAGCCAACCCTGATAATACTGTGGCTGCTGAGATGTCATCACAGAGGAGTTGGAGTGGGATTTGTTGAACCTATGTTCCTGATCATCTGATATTGAAAACTGCAGTCTGGGAAGAGAAGGAGATTATAGTGATGTTTAGTGTTTCCCAGCTTCATGATATGCCTGCTACACAAATTTCCCAGACCTCTGTGAGTTCTAATTATTCTGGATTAAAAACCAAGGAATGCCTATCTGTTTTTCCCAAAAATGAACCTACGACTGAATGAGCATTCATCATTTTATTCACACTATATTTTGGGACATGGAAGTAAACTTTGCCTTTTCAGTGTTCTTCAGCTGTTCAAAGATAAGGCCTGGAGAACAGAAAACTCAGATATTTTCCCTTTGTGGGATAGAGACTTGTTGGAGGAATTGAACACTACTATGGATGCAACGTATGGTGAAAGGCCCTCTCAGTATATGAGGTGTCAAATAAAAATTTTGCTGATGGTATTTGGTAATTGGGTACTAGAACCGCTCAAACATATCTTTGAAAGTTGGTAGCAGAAATACATTGGACTTTAGGAGAAGAAAAATACTCATACTTCACTCACCAAAAAACATTTCCTTTGATTAGAATAAAGTTATAAAAATTGTATATAATCAATTGTTTGTACACTGTTACTTATTGTACTGGATTTATGGTACTGACCAGTTAATATTTGTAAGCAATTCTGTTCACAGTGAAAGTGTTCATGGATGGAAAAAAATTTAAGCACTCATATGAAAGGGATCTGGAGTGATGCTGTGTCCTTAGATTCAATGCAAATAAAAAAATTGATTTGGATTTTGATGTGGCTAAACTGTTGAAGATATGCTGAACTAATTTAAAGAAGCAATTCCATTTAGTCATCCTTTATTTTTTTCTTAGGAGGTATTTTAAACATAAGCCTATGTGTATTGCTAAGCATTATCTGCTTCCCTGTGATTATCAAGTTACTGGTGAACTCTCAATGGAAATTTGATTCATAAACACATGGTGTCAAGCTATGCACTCTACCTTTACACTTTATAACAGAGACTTAGAATGTACCAATGACAGGTAAGTCTGAAATGTTTTAAAAACCAACCCAAAACAGGCACAGTCATCTGTTCTATGACAGAAGCATAAACATTAATAAATAAATTGAAAAAGGAGAGCTGTGAGAAAATACATAATTGACTCTGTCCCATTTTGACTTAATATCAGAGAGTTTTAACCTATTCTTGATCCTCAAGAAGAGATTACTGTTTGTTTGATCTAAGGTTTGGATAACAGATGCCTTGATCCTTGAGGCTAGATAACTGGATGTTTGATCTAAACTGTGGGTTAGTAGTTTTCTTGATCCTCAAGACCAGATAACATGATGTTTGTTCAAATGAACCTAATAACTAGATGTTTTGAGCAATATCTTGATCCTCAAGGCCAGATAACATGATGTTTGATCTAAAGTATGGTTAAAGTTACTTATCAAGGCCAAATGGTGGGATTTTTTTCTTTTCTTTTTTTTTAGCAAAGGGAATGGTTACAGGATGCTTTGAGAATGAAGGAAGGAATTACAGTCACTGGTTACTTGTATCATGGTAAGGAATTCTTTTGCCCTTCCCTTTCCTTAGGGTATATAAGAGCTATGAGAAATGTATTTGGCATATACACTATTCACTGGATGTCCTCATAACTCTATCTTATGTCTTTTGTCTATTTTTTCCTAAATCTTCACTCCCCTTTCAGTCACATTTAAATAGGTTAACTGGTTTCTGACAAAGACATCAAAAATATTAACCACCATGATCCAGTAGGTTCATTCCAGAGATGCAAAGATGATTCAATGTATGAAAATCTGTCAATGCATTCCATATAAAAAATAAACCTAAAGGAAAAAAAGCACAAGGTCATCTTATTAGATACTGACAGCACCTTCAACAAAATATAACAAGCCTTCATAATAAAGGTCTTAGAGAGATTAGGGATACAAGGAACATACCTAAACATAATAAAGGAAATCTATAAAAGGAAAGAGCAAACATTAAACTAAACAGAGAGAAATTCAAAGCAATTTCATTAAAATCAGGAACAAGGCAACCTCTCACTCTCCATATCTATTCAATATAGCATTCTAAGTTCTACCTAGAACAGTAAGAACAAGAAAGGAGATTAAGAGATTAAAATTGGAAACTAAGATGTCAAACTTTCACTATTTGGAAAAGATTGGATAGTATACACAACTGACCCCCAAAAGTTCTACCATGGAACCTAGCAATATCATTTCCTAGCATATATCCAAAGGATGCTCAATTATACCATGAGGAGACTTGCACAGCTATGTTCATAGCAGCATTATTCATAATAGACAAAACCTGAAAACAACCTAGATGCACCTCACCTGAAGAATGCATAAAAAAAATTGGCACATTTACACAATGAAGTATTGCTGAGTTTAAAATACAATGATAACATGGAATATGCAGAAAAATGAATGGAGCTATAAAAAGAAATCATCCTGAGTTAGATAACCCGGACCCAGAATGACAAACCATAAAAGAGATACATGGCTCAACCTGGGAAGAGAAACAGATGAGATTTCCGGGTAAACTGAAGCTAGGGAGTAGAGAAGAGGGAATGAGGGTTAGGAAGATGAGGGACTGGGAGGGTGGAGTTGGGACAAGGATGGAAGAGTGTAGGCAGAGGCTGCTCATTTGCTTTCCTGCCACCTGGATATAAATTATGACACAAAACTTTATTAATTACAACACTTTTGGGCCAAGAGGTTATGCATATTTTTAGCCATTTCTTACATTTTACACTAACACATTTCTATTAATCAGTGAATCATCATGAAGTTGTGGCCTATGATAAGGTTTGGATTGGCAGTTGGCATATTTCTCCTTTGCCAGCTACATGTCATTTCTTTGATTCTGACAACTTTTTTATACCTCTGTTCAGATTTCCCATCTGAATTTATTAAGTCATTGGCAAAAATAGCTACTTTAATAACTAATGGCAATAAAAATTATAGCATACAGAGGGGATCCCACATCATCTTCCCATTTTTGCCTAAATAAAAAGGAAGGTTATAACTTTAACATAGTAAAATTACATCTAACAAAACAGGTATCAAACAAGAATTGCACTTACAATATTTCTATTTACTTTATCTTTTATTATAACTATAGAAAACTAACAATATAACTATCTATTTTTTAACTCTATTAAATAACCCAGCAGGATAAACAGGAAGTACATTGTAAGAAATTTCCAAAACTCTAGAGTTGACAGAGACTTCTTGCTGCCTGGCAGTTAGGGAAAGTTCTTCTATAACATTGGGATATCCATCTTCAGTTGAAGATGTCAACTTCAACAGAGTCGTAGTGTCTGGCAGACATTTTCATGAAGTAGGGAATTTGAGCTAGTTGACTGAGATGGAGGGGGGAGGGCCTTGGGCTTCCCATAGGACAGGGTATCCTGCACCATCTTAAGGAAGCAGGGGGAGGGCAGTGGG
>JAQHUG010000724.1:186000-202152 GCA_028555095.1 Dicrostonyx torquatus | reverse complement strand
CACATAAAAGCTAGGTAGGTTTGGTGATTCTTTTGTAATCCTAATGTGTAGAGGAAAGTGGCAAGGGAATCCGTAAAATATATTCCTAGCCAAACTAGCTGTAATTTACAACCCTGTACTCACTGAGAGACTCTGCCCAATATCTAAAGTGAAGAATAAATTAAGCATCTAAAGTGTTACAGATATCCATTCACACAAGCTTACATGTGCATCTATACAAACTTACAACGACACACATGGAAACATGCATTCATATATAAACACATATCACAGGGATGCATATATACAAACAGTTAATGTAAGATTGCTGAAAGAGAAGTCTCAGCTTCACAGTAATGGCACCCATGAATCAAATGAGAGGGCAGAGACATAGGATAGTACTTAAAAGTTTTGAAACAATTGACTAAGTAGCAAGTTGTCTTTTAGTCTTTCTTCTATTTTATACCCATCATGCACTTTAAACAAAGCTACATTTAATTAAAGAACATGCACATATCCGGACTTGTATTTTGGCCAGAACATTTTGTGCTAGCTGCTTTTGAAAAGCTTTATTTTATGCTTCCTTTACAAGCATGGGAAAAAAAAACTAATAAAGTTATCTGCTTATATCTTTCATGTTCTTTAGAGCTCTAAAATGAAAATTAGAAAATAGGACTTCGGACGTAGGACTCAAGTCGACCACAGAATGGACTAGCAAGTACAAACTGTATTTCTTGACTGTTGCTGATGGTCAACATCTCTTTGGATTGTTGTTGTCCTTATAACACTTCTTCGGTACAGTTATTCTCTAATATTCTAACAACAAATACTCTTTTGTTTCCAAATAAGTAGATTTGTATAGTGCAACATTTTTCTTGTATGATGAGACTCTCAATGTCTCTCTTTATATTTATAAAGAATATATAACAATTCCCCACAGCCAATGAAGGGGATATTTATGTAATATTATTTTGGGGAAAATATGTCAATTTTATTATTATAAAATAGACACAAACTAGATTAATAAGTGGCTATTGGAGTATTGATACCTATGCAGAATATAATAATGGACAAATAAGCATGTTTTTGATGAGATAAAAAACCCATAAACTATTGAATATTTAGAAAAATGTTTTAAAGTTTGAAGAAGGAAATTTTGAAACTTTACTAAGAAAATATATTCTCAGGTAGGGATATAGATACATTATGAGTTATTTGTTTGTTTGTTTTATTATTTTGGACACATATAGGAAAAACAAATAGTCAGTGAATAACAGTCCTGATATCCATTATATTTTCAAATTTATCATGCGTTCTGTTTTTACATTGGTATATTTATTTTCTCTGATATAACTTTTATTTCTCAACTCTGAAATCTCCATGTAAATGTTATTTTCTCGTGACTATACATTTCACATTAAACAAGCTGGGAACATAAATTCTTATCTTAGAATTTCTATGGCAGCTGGAACTAGACCCTCTGAAGTCAGAAATCATTTGGCACTTTTGATTTTACAGTCATTAGAAAGTATGAGAAGGCTGGTCTTTCTAAGTCACCTGAGAGAACACAAACTGAGTTAAGGAAAGCATGGACCCTGTATTTTATTGTTTAGCTTGCATTTGCACAATTTTATAAAAGATTTAACAAGATTATTGGAAAGATGCCTAACAACCTAGAAAAACAGCCAGGTACATGATGAGTATAGTAAGACATGAGAGTTAGCAGGTGAAGGTTTTCACAAAGAATAAGACACTTTGAGAAAGGTGTATTTCTGAAGACCTTCAATTATACACAAATTTGAAAGGGATTTATTCAAATCTTTAAGTGGAAAGTGTATTCAGGTTTTCATTACACAAATTAAGGCTTGTGTATTTTCCTTCGTGGCATGTTGAAGCTTCGCATGCATTCCTTTGTTGTTTTGAAGGGACAAGTGCTCTTGCTTCCAGAGTGCAGACTGCAGTTAATCCTCAAAAGTTACTGAGAGACTAAGGGATTCAAAGTTCAATTTCCTTGGCTTTCTAGCCTTCCTTCCAACCAGAATTTAGCATTGCCTGAGGCCATTCTACGCTAAGGCAATTTAGCACAATACCATTTTCATATTGCAAACAGAAATATCTCTAGGTTAGTTCGAAGATTTGAATGCTGTCGGTGACTTTTAACAGTATGTGTTACTGTACACTTTATCACTTGTTTTATCTTGCTCCCTTGACAATACCTCGTATTGAGTCTCTGATATTTTGCAATGAACTGCACAATATATCATTGCCTTTATTCCTTATATTTCTACCTATTACCAAGCACATTTTAACCTTTTCTTATTGGGTTCTCAATCTTTTTTACTTTTGAATGCTTAAAACCTGCGTGTTATGCTTGGGATGGGGGTTAAATTTGAATGCACTGTCAGCTTAGAGGACAAAGCAAACTGTATCATATACTTAAGACACTGTGACAAAGCACAACACACAAATGAAATGGTTTCAAATAATATGAAAAATTTTTCTTACAAATACAGAAGATAAATGCCATAAGTCAATATGTCTGTGGGGCTAGGCTTTGAAGACATTAGCAAAGATTGCTTACTTATTAATTCTAATTTTCTCTAATCTAACATGCTTTGCTTTTTGGACATATTCCTGTTTCTGTTTCATTTTTTCACTGAGCTTTTCTCAGTGTCTGACTTAGCATGAACACAAGTGCCATTCTGCATAGAGTCTATTCTAAATTGTTTGTCCTCATTTGACTGAAAGACAAATTATTTTATCCTATAAATCATATTTAAAAAACAAAATCATATATATATATATACAAGATTATTCATAAGAATAATTAGAGATAATACTTGAATAAATATGTTTATATTTACACAATTCTAAAAGCAGCAGGACAATTTTCTTTGGTTGTTTTTAAATTCAGAAGGGAAACACAGATGAAAATAGAAGTGCGAATAAAGTTGAAATTGTGGAAAAATACTTCACATGTGTTCAATTTAGCTTGGTTTGCTCAGAATCCAAATGTTAGTCCATCAAAATTACACACACTAAATGTGAGGAAATTGAAGGACAGAAATATTACAAAGAATGTATCACATCAAAGAAGAAAGATTTGAACCCTTTTCATTACAGAAATGGTCAGAGACAATACTCACTTCAGAAAATAATATTAAATAGAAGATATTCAAATATTGTTTAAAAATGATATTGTTTAATAATTCATGACCATGACCAGAACATATTATTTTTATATAAAAAATGTTGAAAAAAGAAAATGTCATGTAAAAAGTATATACTGTCAATGTATACTCTTAAGTAAATGCTGGATTATTTGTTTTATTAACACTTATTTACTGTCAAAACATTAGTTTTTTATAAGATTAATATAATTATTCTAGATAAAATAGATACTACTGTGCTACAATATACCATCTATAGCATTTAACATATGAATATGCATATCACATGATATTCAGTCTCTTTTCATACAATATGCAAATATTCTAAATGAATATTTCAGACATTTAATTCTGAGGGCAATTATAGAATTTATGATAAATGTTATCTGATATATATTAAAGAAGGTAATAGGCCTCAAAGTTATTGAGTTTCCTTTCATTCTTTTCTAAACATTTCCCAAGGTAATGATTTTTATGCCACCTAACACATTTCTACATCAAATTAGGGGAATGGTATTTATAATTTATTTTACAAAAAATTACTATTTTTATTAGTAATACTGAACTTATAATTTATTTTACAAAAAATTACTATTTTTATTAGTAATAGTGAACTTCATACGAACTTTAATTTATCATATGACATTCTATAGTCATATGATAAATTATATATAGTATATATACAGTTATATACAACAAAGTTAGTTTATGGATGCTGAGTTAATCTTAGTTTCACCTTAAAATATTTATGCATTTACTGTTCTCTAGATGGCATTTCCTTCAGAATATCCACGTTGAAATGAAAATTTACTTATTCCCTTTAAACCACACTTCTGCTCTAGAATAATGATAATTCAGCACACAGCCTTCAAAATTCACAAAGTGCAGTGACATGTGTACTTTCTTGGTTTGCCCAGAGGTAGTATCATGCCAAACTCAACCAAGACTCAATGTGAGGTTATTAATATTGACTGATCCAGATATATGTGCTTCCATCATGCTTGATCCTTGACATTACCCTTTACAAGTTATACATTTATTCAATTCTCTCACACTTTTTATTACACTCTAGCAAATGTTAATTTGCACTCTACAACTATTTTCCAATTTAAGTATATTCCATATATAGAATCAAAAAAATCTGAACCTCTATGCTTGGGTTTTTTACATTCTGCATAATTCCTAGAGACCTCCTTTAATTCTTGGTTTCCCAGATTCTCTTTTTATATATTCAACATATTTGCTTTACAGATGATTTTCCCCAGTCTGTTTACTGCCTTTGATTGTTTTAATTCTGTTCTACATAGTAAATTCTTGAAGTTTTTACAAAACAAGATAAAAAGTTCTTTTGCTATATTTTTAGGCATGTGTAGTCCTACTTAGATCTAGATTTAAAAATATTCTGTGTATTTATGTAACCATCATGTTTTTATATATTTAGATTTTGTATTCATGTTCAATTATTTTGAGAATTTGAGCATTTTCAGTAAATTGCGTAGATATGATGCTTATGTTGAAGGGGTTTTGGTGGGGTTTCATTTATTTATTTGTTCTCTTTCTTTTTTTCCCTTGCTCTTCCTTTCCTTCATTTTTGAATGTGGATGTTTAACTTGTCAAAGAACAGCTTAAATTTAAGTTTTTATTCTTGCTGTTAATTAGAAATATTTGTATCTTGTATTCCATTGCTAACATGCTTTATCAAACTCATTTTGTTCTGATTACACTGGTGTATTTGTTAGTGCTCTAACGCTGTGATAGCACTGTGACCAAAGCAACATATAGAAGAATGGTTGTATTTCAGTTACCACTCTAGAGGGTAATTTGTCTCATCACTGAATAATAATTTTAATTTATTATTCTTTTATTTTTCTTATGCTATCTATAAATATTTTAACTTTTAAATTTTTTTCTATTAAACTATACATTTTCCCCTGTTCTGCTTCATTTCTCTTCTATTTCCATCTACCCTTTCCCATGACACACACAATTTAATTTACTCAGGAGATTTTGTCTTTTTTCTTCTTGTGTAGACCCATGTATGTCTCTCTTTGGTTCTTCTTTGTTGTCTATATGTTTCCTGGATGCTTGGACTGTAGGCTGGTTTTTCTTTGCTTTCGGTCTAACAGTCACTTATGAGTGAGTAAATATTACATTTGTCTTTCTCGTTCTGGTTTACCTAACTCAATATGTTTTTTTTCTCTAGATCTATACATTTATCTGCAAATTTCAAGATGTCATTATATTTTTACTGCTGAATAGTATTAAATTGTGCAAATGTACCACATTTTATTTTTCCATTCTTCCATATTTTAATTTTAACATTTTTTAAAAAACTTTTTGTACATTTTTTTTAGTTCATCTCTAGGGTTTCACTGTGTCCTAACTGCTTAAATGCTGGAGTTTTAGACCTTTGCTCTGCTATCCATGTCTGCATGATATGTATGCTTTAATTACATAAGTTTTTATTCCTCTGTATGCTCTCCACTGTAATAATTGCACATTAAAAACCTTGAATTAATTCACATTATGACCTTAATATCAAGGTATCTATCCATTCCATCTTCTAACCAGGTTTTTATGTAGTCAGATATAAATGAGATATATTCAATAATGAAAAAAATTATTGTAGTCTACTTCTGTAATTTCACCTTTATAGGATAGATATAAAAATATAATATGTATTAATTAATATAAATTTCATTCACTATGGTAGAAATAACATTACATTATAATTTTATAAATTATAATTTAAATAATTACTTTAAATTGATTGATCATTTCTTTGAAACAAAATGAATGTCTCCCAATCCTTCTTCATGGATTCTAAATTACCCTGATAGCTTTCTCCTTTGTCCTCACTTCATTATGCTCAACATCATTGTAATTAGACTGCAAATATATATTCTCCTGTAAAGTATTTTGATACTTTCATACATTTTTATTAGTAGTTTATTTTCAATTTGAAAATAGATTCTTCTCTCATATAATACACCATAACCACACTTTCTTCTTCCTCTGCTCCTTCCAGGTTTCCCCACTTCCCTGCTTTCTCAGATTCTCTCCAACTCCATTTCCCTCCAGAAAAGATCAGGCCTCCAAGTCATAACAAGAAACACAACGAAACCAGATACCAGGCAAATGAGTCAGAGACACACTTTCTCCCACAGTTAGGAGTCACACAAAAACATTATACGAAAAAACATAACATGTATGCCTATGAGTTGTTGAAGACCCATGCAAGCCCCTTGCATGCAACTTCAATCTCTATGAGCCCAATTGCACATGGCTTACTTGATTCACTGGCCTGTGCTCTCCCATTGTCCTCCATCCCCTCTGTTTCCTACATCTTTCCTACCCCTCTTCTGCAGGATTCTCGAGAAGGGAGGTGAGGGACCTAATTGATACTTCCAATTTGAAATCTCTCTTGCATAGGCTCTCATCTGCTGCCAGGGAAGCCTCTTTGATGATGACTGGATCAGGCACCGACCAATAAGTACAGCAGGATATCATTAGGAATCATTTCATTGACTTTTATTTATTTTTTTGTCAGTTGATTTTGGTTTTACCCTAGGTCTCAATCTGTCCAGTCTCTAGTTCCTGACGATCAGTACAGTGTCGGGCATGAAATTGTCTTAGGGAGTGGTCCTCAAGTTAAACCAGACTTGGTGTGGGTATTTATAAAAGTTCTGTGCCACTAGTCCTAGCACATAACAGACAGGATACATTGTATGTCTAGGGTTTTCAGAGGCATTGGACCTAGTAACGGCTGTCCTCATGTCAAAAATAAATATTAACTCAGGACTTTACTTACCCAGAACTTCCTCTACTCTCAAATATTATTCCTCCAAAAATTGCCTAAGCTAAAACAGCAGTATATTAGGTAAAATACTGATTATGGAGAGAAAAATTCCTACACTAGCTATCATTTTAGGATTCAGCAATTAAAAACAGACATTTCAGCTGGAAAACCTTGGGGAATCTAATTTTATTTCACTGTGTGTATATGTCCATGTGTGTGTATGTATGAGGGTGTGTGTTCAATTAAAAAGATGTCATGGAGCATTTGTACAGATCAGAAGACAGTTTTATAGGTTGCTTCTTTGTTGCTATCCATGGATATTTCCATTCCTGAAATCAAGTTCAGGCTATTGTAGGACTTTGCAGCACAGTCTTGAACCATGACATCTTGGTGACTGCATTTTTAAAACAGTGTGAGAAAAGAAACTTGAATTGTGAATATTGGGTTTTGGATATTCTTTGTCTAGGAAATAGAGCATGAGTAAGTCTTTCCAAATTTGAATTCATAAATAACTTTACTTAAACAAAATGTAAATTTATTTAAAATAAACATGACTTACCAGGTATCTCTTCTGCTTGATGTTTTTAGGGGCAAATGATCCCTAAATTTAGTATGTGAAAATATTAATAAAACTCACTGCTACTAAACAGACAGTATATACTGTGTTATCAGGTGGAATATGGAAAAACTCCCCTTACCTACTGCCCAATGCACACAAGATATTAAGTAATTTAGTACCATATTCTAAGTAAATGCACGTATAAATATTTGGAAAATTAGTTTTACTGTGCCTAACTTATCAGGGTATATTTTACAGGTCTATGAAAGTTTTATTGTAGATTATATAATTAAGAAACATATACTATTTTAAATTACATAGTATAAATTTTTTTGGTCATATATCTGAGTATATATATATATATATGTATATATATATGTATATATATTGGATATTCAAAATACATAACTATAATATATATATATGATGACAATTAATTAAAAGATGTCAATGTGCTCAGATACAGTCAATAGAATATAGGCATCATTTTAATTTTTCTAGAACTTAGAGTCAAGAGTCAGATTCACATATTGTTGAATGGGAGAAGTTTCAGGCTTATTTTCTGGGTTATCTTTAAGGTTTGGAAGCTTCATTATATAATTCACACATCCTTTGGTTTAGAAAATGTTTACAAGTATTTTTAACTTTTAAAGATGCATATTTACACAGAAACCTTGAGAACAATCCCATATTTTTTCCAAAACTTTCTCAGAAATTAATTCTCTAGTTTGTTCTTAAGACATTTTTGAGCACATGGGGATTGCTTACCTCAGGAATAGAAGGGAGCCTGTGGCATTTCAGTTCTTATTGCTATTTCATATGTCACATATTTCCAGAACTGCCACAGTGGCTGAAAATGATGGAGAGGAAGTGCAAATCTACAATCACTATCCCAAAGAGAGTTAAGTTGCCCTCTCACTGACATTTAGGCAATATGAACCTCAATATACTCTATTGGAAATAAAGATGGCTATTTCTTGATTGATGAAGAGTTGGTGATGTGGAAATAACTGTGGCAAGCTCTAGACAATAATCACTATATATTTTTTCACATTTAATAAAACTTCAAAGCTTGAGATACTATAGTAAAGTAATTGTAGCATGACTCTCAGATAACAGGAAGAAAGTTAGTAAATATTCTTTAATAAATGCTGTTTCGTGAAAAATTGTCTAGTGTCTTTTAATACTATAGTGTTTGTTGATAAATAAAATGCTACATTCTTCTATAATTAAGAAGCATATTCATTTATTTCCCATTTCTACTACCGTTTAAGTATACTTTAAAGGTATTCTGTGTAAAGTAAATGAAATAAAAAAATTAATTTTAAGTTAACTTATTTCAATATTTAAAAATTTCCCTTTGGGATTTTTTAACATTCCATAAAAGTTTGCACATAAAGTGTCTCTAAAATAAAGGGGATTCATCAGAAACTAGAATGGAGCTAGAAAAATCTTGGTTCCATTATCTTTCCATTTCCTGAATATAGTCTGTTTCAAGCAATGAACATGATGCATGTGGCCAATATCAATATAAAACTAAAAGTGGTTGGATATTATTTTGGAAATATTTCTCACTTTATATACATATTATGTTACAAGAGTAGTAAATTAGGAAAATGCATTGTTTAGAATCAGGTTGTTAAAAATTATTTTACTTTCCAAACATATTTCCAATCAGGAAAATTCTTAGGCTACATGGCAAAGAGTGGTGAGTAATATGGAGTTGAAGAATGTGATGGATTGTAATATAGCCTTTCATCATAAACAGAGCTTTTGGTTTGGTGCTTATCAGTATCATATTTTCTTTTTAAAATAGCATTAAAAATGAGTCCCTTAGTTTCCTTTCATAGTAGAAAAGGGGTAGGAGGGCAAAATCTACCTTAAAATCTAAAGTATAAAAATGATTGCCTAACAGATTATTGGAGGGACAAGCCTTGAAAAGGGTGGCATTATATAGCTAATTTTAAATTATACTTATAAAAGAGCAGATGAATCAATAAACTGGAAATGTTTTACGCTGAATGAATTTATATGCCTTTTGCTACTGAATTGAGAAATCGTGTGGAGAAATTGCAGCATAGTAGCTCATGTTCCAATATCCCCAACTCATGTCTGTGATCTTTTTAGAGTGAAAATCATGCTTCAGGACAGTGTTTGAGAAGAAGGGGAATGCAAACTCACAAAAAATATTGAAGACCTGAATACCGATAGCGTATTTTTATGTTCCTCACAGTTTGTACTGAATTTAAACTGCCTTTCCAATTGAGGTTTCACTTCTGATGAGAATTTGTGAGCTTGACTATAATTCTTGCGTCTCTATAGGTAGAGAAGTATTATGTAAAACTGTTTTAATCACACAAGTATCAGAAGATTATGCCTTGTAATGCAAAGGTGAGTAATTCCACACCAGTTGCCATTTGATGACAATTTTAAGGTCATTCGTTAAGAAGAAAGTTAAATTGTGTAACTTGGTCTTCATGTGAGTCTTCTATCCATGAGGGCAGAGGAAGTCTCTGGCTCTGTCGTTTCCTTTTTGGGACCCTTTGCTCCTAATATATTTCTCTTACAAATTACTTCCTCCAGCCTTTATAGAAAAGAAGGTGCCTAGTCTCTTTGAGACTTGATATATTGTGCCTGGATATACATGGCATGCCAGAATGTATCAGAAGAGAAACAATGGAGGAGAAAAGGATACGAGGAAGGTGGGGGTGTAGAAACTGGGAAGAAGAGAGGGAGGTGAAACTTTAATTTTGATGTAAAAATTTAAAAAAAAGCAAGATTAAAAGAGGGAAGATAGATAAAAAACAAATGCCATATTGCCATGTTTTCTCTTATGCTGATCCTATCTTCACTTTTGTTGATTTGGGTGTTAGAGTGTCTGTAGAGACCAGAAAGATAAAAAAAAAAAAACTATAGGAAGGGCCATAGAGGAGGCTTCATGATAAGGATATAGTAGTGTAGGGATTATAGGAAAGAAAAACAGAGGAATATAAGGGCTAACACATTTAGTCACAGGTGAGAATGGGAGGTGGAATGGAGAAAGTGGGAAAATGATAACCAAACTAAACTTGTAGGAAAAGATTCAGGGACTCCTACTTCATAAGTCAGTTACAAAGTATAAGAATTTTTAAAGGAGTTTGAATAAAGATACCTTAAATGAATGGACAATGTTCTTCTCAGAGGTCATGGGTTATTTAACAAAATCCCTCTGCCAGATGTTGGACAATTTCCTTTGAGTTACTGGTCAGGGAGGCCCCTAAAATCAAAACTATTTCTACTATTCTTGGTTGCCAAACAAAGTTATATGGTAGGAACCCACTATTAAAGACAGAATATAATTCAGTGATAAGGTATCAAAAAATAAAGGTTGGAAAAGATCTAGAAAATTCCTCCCTAATGGGTAGCAATCATTGTCATGCTATCCAGATCACTAGGAGAGAAAACACATTCATGCTATTAATCTGCACGGGACCTTACAGTCTAAAATACTACTCTGCTGGATAGGATATATTCACTGTTATGATGGTGACATGAGTGTTATTAGGGTCAGCAACCACTTTCTGATTATTTAACGCCAGCTTGACAAGAAGTAAAAATGTCTGGTACTGTAAATCTGACCAAAGTCCATGGTTGAGGAAATCATATGCTCTAGAAAGAATCCACTATATTGGTAAGTGGGAATGTTGTCAATATTTTTAATATTTTAATGAAATTGATTACTGCTATTCTTAAGCCTAATCAGAGATGCTTCTTTTTGAAATGATCAGCATTTAAGGAAGAAATACTTAACTAGTCAAAGAGCTGTGAACAAGTGATTGATCATTGTTTAACTGTGAATGAAACATCTATCTCCCACCCTCCTTTCAATGCTTAAGGGAAAGGCATGTTGATGAAATACCCAGAAGATGGAAAAGGCAGCAATGAAGTGTTGTCTAATGTTTAACATGATCATTGCATCTATAACCTCACTCAATTAGAGACAAGACAGAGGAGAAGACGAGGCGCTATCCCCAAATGTTGGGTTTTTGACAGGCAATAGATGATGGTATAGGCATAATAGTTATTCTGCATAAACCTGGTAAGTTGCCCTAACATAATAAATGCCTCATACCCATGTACATGCAAGCAATTCTAAGTAACTTCATGGGATCTTGGTTCACAAGAAGTAAGAGGAGAATAACAGAGATTACCCGCAAGTGAATAACATCAAAATAAATGTAAAAATAATCATAGAATAAATAAAATTCATTTTTAAAGTCTCATAAAGAAAAAGAATATGAAAGATGGTAATTTGGAGATCTTACCAATATCAAGTAAAAGAAAGATAACTATCAGATTTTAGGAAAAACAAAATTAAACTCTTTATATCTTGTTGTTATACTAACTATTCTAATTTACATATATAATAATACAACAAAATTAATATTAAAAACATAAATAGGAATTATGTTGGCAACATTGCTCAGTGGATAAATGTGCTTGTCAGCAAGCCTAATGAGTTAAGATCAATTTCAAGAACCCAAATGATGGAAGAACAGCATTCATTGTAGCAGATTTTTCCCCATTGATGCACTTAAGCATATACATGCATCTATACAAACATTTAGACAATTATTTTTTCTAAGAAATGAGAAATTATTGTTAAAATTAGAAAATTAAAATTGATATCCTGTTCTTATATTTATTGATAATTATTAAAAGTTTGCCCTGGCATTAAGACTACTTGATTCATTTTTACAATGCTTGTTACAAAGGACTATGTTTTGGGTAAATTCAGACATTTTATTTGAATATTCTGATAAAGAAAATTTACCAAGGTTATGTATATTTGATACTAGTTTTATTTCTCGTTATTACACTCACTTATAATGCCTCAATTTTATAAAAAAAAACATTGTTATAAATAAGAGATTTTTATAAATACTGAAAAATTTAAGAAATATCTGTTACTGCTAAAGAACTTATTTACTTTCCGATATTTATTTATGTATTTTCCGAGACAGGGTTGCTCTGTAGCTTTGGAGCCTTGCACTGGAATTAGCTCTTGTAGACCAGGGTGGTCTCGAACTCACAAAGATCCACCTGCCTCTGCCTCCTGACTGCTGGGATTAAAGCCGTGCGCCACCGCCGCCAGGCACTTTCTGATATTTTAGTATGAACATACAATATATAATGTCTGTGAGAATATAAATCAATAATATCTTTATTTTCATTTATTGAGCAAGGACTATATTTTATAACTTTTAAAAGTTAAATTTTTATGTAACCTCAGTGCAGGCTACAGTATCTAAGTAGCAAAATTGGAATACAAATTTTTTCCCAGTAGTAATCTTGATTGTTAAGTTGGTTAGACAGTAGAATGTCTACATTGGTAGGGCATACTTCTGAGTGAGTATCTGAAACTGAGTATGTCAACATAATCAATGATGCACTTTGCAGATAGACTCAGATGTTTAATAAACTGTTAGGAGATAGAGAAACAGTAGGAAGTATAGATTAATTGAAGAGTAGATCATCCTTTAGTTTGAAGCTTTTCCCCTGTCTTCTTTCTGTTACTTTTCTACACTCACTGCCTCCTGTATGTCATGATAGGAGCAATCCTCCTACACATTCCTTGCTGTGATACATTGCAAGGGGGATAAATCTTCCCTACTTATATTTCTGTGAAGCACAGGCATTATCACAGCAACAGTAAAACTACACCCATTTCTGAAAATGTTAATATACTTTAGTAGTGTTTCATGAGCAAAATAAGTAAAAGAGAAAAGCTGGGTTATTCCCTCTTTTATAGAAACTAAAATCCTTGATTAATGATACTGCAAACATAACCTTAATAAAGCTACTATTAAATAAAATTTTCAATTAGGTGAATTTCATTAGCCTCCCAAAGAAACTCCCTTGTGAATGAATGTTCAAAATGTTTCAAAAAATGAAAACCTTTGAATGATGTATTATGAGAACTGTTAGGTTTAAATTTCAATAGTGGAAGAAGAGTATAAACTGATTTGTGTGTTTGGTCAGATAGCTCTATTGATCTTGTACATGATAACATTCCGCTTGGCAGACGAAATTGAAAATAAATGTTCAAAATACTGCATTTTATTTTCAGTGCAAGTAGTTATTAAGGCTAGAAGTCAGAATGCTAGCAGCTACTGTATTCTAATAACTTCATTTCTAATATTGAAAGGAAATTCAGCATTACTGCCTTCTGCAGAGTCCCAAACAAGTAAAATATTTGATTTAAGAACATTCAAGTCACAATATAAATAGATATATTTTTCAGCCAGCAGAGTTTACTGAGTCAGGGTAAGTTTTTAAAGGCATACTTATTTTAAATTTCCCATCAGAATTGCAAAGATGAGATAATTATATAATATATTGTAAACTATGTCTGTAAACTGCTCCCACTCTGATATATTATAGGTACTTTTTCTGATATTTCTTCTACTTTACACTGACTACAAGAATGGTTTGTAACTAACCATTATATCCACTGAAAGCTTTCTGAATATATTTTATATAATTAATAAAATATAGTCTTGATATATAATTAGGATGTATTTACTTGATTCTCTAATAATAGATTACAATTTTTAAGTATCTTAAATTACATACAATTTTTGAAGTATCTTAATGTATAAGCTAAAATAAATTGTGATAATATTAGAAATATATTTTCTTTGACAGAAATACCCTCTTCTTTAGAGAAAAAAATATGGGCTATTTTTTGCTTTACAAAACAATAATTCCAAAGTATTTTAACTTTGCTCTTTAAACGTAAGAGCATATTTGATTAACATAATATGCATTTAGATGAAGTTTGGGACTGCACTCTTTTAGGTCTATTAATAATTTAAATGAAAACCTCAGAAAATAGAACCATTATAAACTTTACATATTTAAGTAATATTTAAAAGTAGAGCTGTTCTGAAATATTTGTGGACTGGCATATTACATGATTAGTATATTATAAACAAATTGTGAACTTTGATCTTAGTTTTGAAGAACTAACCTTTAAATCCTTGCAGTAGCCTGACTGAGCCAACTACTTTTGTTTACTTAAGGGTAAAAGGGTATGTTAGATAATATATGCTAATGATAATTTATTGTAATTTATGGTTATAACTTACAGCATTAGGTATCATTTGACCTCTGGAGACACTCTCAGCTAAATTTAGCCTATCTGACCAGCCATGTCTATTTGAACAGAATTCGTATCAAAGACTCAAGCTTGAGACTCAGATGAGCATAACTCATTGGAAATACTCCCACACAAAATTTCTGAGAATTGTAGGCAGTACTGTCTATAAGAAGACATGCAGAGAAATTTATAAATCTTCATATTTGAAAGAATCCACTGAGATAAGTGGCAATTATAAATATAACAACTTCCATTAATTTGCTAAATCTCTTTGAACTATCATCCTGAAAGGTGACTTTTAAAGATCCTGGAAGTTCTACTTCCTATGAAAAACAGAAGTCTTAAGGACTACCTAACTGCACAGTTCAATGTGCTTCTCTTTTTATTGGCATTAGAGGAGGGACAGAAGGTGAGAGTATATGCTCAGTGTACTTGTACTGGGTGAAACAAAATTGAGAAGGACTCAAAATACAAAACTTTACAACAACATAAGACTGTTGTCAGGAGTCAAGGAATTCATTTTGAAAATAATTAATATAGTGACTAAAGCAAATAAAACATTACATAAATTGTGGCTATCTTTTTACTAATTCACTTGACAAATAAAAAATCTCTTTCAATGTAACTTGAATAACCACAAGTATTAAAGACATGTAAACAGTTATGGCAAGATTTTAAGTGACATTTCATTAACTTTGGCCACTTTCTGCCTTTTGCATTTTCAGTATGAATCACTGCCTTGGTGAAGGCATTGGGGTTTCTATGCATGATTTATGTCCTATGACCTTTTCTGATGTGATCGCTCCTACATTCATCAGGCACAGACATAATTTCATGTATTTTCCTCAACTCACACATTTCTTTATTAGCCATTGCTTGACTTCATGTTTGTAAAGCACTTGTAACTTTTTATATTTTGTTCCAGTAAGTATCATTTTTCAATCTACATTCAGTTGTATAAAGACATGAGCACAGACAGCAACTAGTTGGTATATTTCCTAATAGTTAATGTTTGGTGAAGAAATAGCTAATATGAAGTAGTTTTTTCTCATGTTTTCAAGAAAATATATTTATTAATATCACTGATCAATATATACTTACCACAGATCTAAAATTTAGTTTCTACTTTCAAGACCATAATTTCTTATAATAGGCAACATACTACATCTAAGCATATTTTGTTTATATTTGCTAAGTTATTTAAAGGTACTTTTCTTTAAGGAATGGTTAATTTTTCACTAGACTAATTTGTAGAGAAATATCTTGACATTTATAGATCATTTCATATTTAGAGAATATAACTAAAAATTTTCATACTATTGAAGAGAACTAATGAAAATGTAATCCTTCTTAGAGGGAAACATATCTCCTTTAGAACAAATAACAAATCATAAGTTATAAAAATATTGCTCAAAATATGAAAGCAGTGCTAAGAAGAAAATTCATAGCACTGTGTCCATATAAAGATAACAGAGAAAAAAATAGTATTTAAAACAAAAAAAAA
>JAQHUG010000724.1:124949-153020 GCA_028555095.1 Dicrostonyx torquatus | reverse complement strand
GGCCCGAGACCATGTGCACACACGCCGGAGTGGCTCCAACCCGGAGCGCAGGCGGGGAAGCCTCCGGCCAGTGGCTGGAACAAATAGGCGCAGTGACCTAAAACGCTGGGAAAAGGCAGGACAAGAAACACAGACCCACCCTAGAAAGAAGTACAGCCCCACCGGAAGTGGGGGGTCTTAAAATCCCTCACGTGTGGGCGCCAGGTGTCAGCGTTTCAACCAAGTATAACCCGAACCAGCTATATTTAATACATACAGTTTAATAGAAAAAAGAAACACACACAGGTTTACAATACCAGAATCTGAAACGTGCTTTTTTGAAGATGCCGGTAGGCCCGTGATTCGCAGAGAGAGCGCTTCCCACGTGGATCTATCTTTTTATACCTCTTGGGACCTGGTGGTCCAACCCAGAGTAATTAATTAACAGCTAATTGGGGGCAAAATAATTAACTAATGGCAGGGTGTGGCTATAAGCCGAATAGGCCAGGACCATTCCCCTTCACAGAACTAAACAGAGAATTCTCAACAGAAGAATCTCAAATGACCAAAAGACATTTAAGGAAATATTTAGCATCTATAACCACCAGATAAATGCAAATCAATATAACTCTGAGATAACACCTCATAATAATCAGAATGGCTAAGATCAAAAACACCAAAAATAGCTTATGCTGGAGAAGATGTGGAGTCAGGGGGAACAGTCCTTTGTTGGTGGAAATGCAAAGTTTTACAACCATGATGGTAATCAGTATGGCAGTTTCTCAGAAAATTTGTAATCAGTCTACCACAGGACCCAACAATACTACTTTTTGGCATATACCCAAAGGATGCTCAATCATACTAAAAGGACATTTGTTCAGGTATGCTTATAGCAGCATTATTTATAATAGCCAGAACTTATGAACAACCTCCATGCCTCTCAACAGAAGATTGGATAAAGAAAATGTGGTACATTTATTCAGTGGGAAAAAACAAACAAACAATGTCTTAAAATTTGCATGCAAATGGATGAAACTAGAAAAAAGACATTCTGGGTGAGATAACCCAGACCAAGAAAGATGAATATGGTATATACTCACTCATAAGTTGGTACTAGCTATAAACAAAGGATACTGAGCCTATAGTTCATAATCCTAGAGAAGCTAAGTAACAAGGTAAACCCTCAGAAAAACATATATAGATACACTTGGAAAGGAGAAATAGACAAGATTGCCTGAAAAAATGGGAATCATGGGAGAAGGAGGACAATGGAGGGTAGAAGAAGAGGAGGAGAGAAGATGATGAGGGAGAACTTGAGATAACTGGATATTAGAGACAGAGGAAGGATAGAGATGAGAGTAAGGAAAGAGATATTTTGATTGAGGGAGCCATTATGGGATTAGCAAGAAACCTGGCACTAGAGAAATTCTCAAGAATCCACAAGGATGACCCCAGTTAAGACCGTAGGCAATAGAGGAGGAGGGTGCCTGAACTGGCCTTGATCTATAGACAGATTGATGACTATCTTAAATGTCAGCATAGAGCATTCATCCCACAACTGATGTAAATAGAGGCAGAGACCCACAGTGGAACACTTGGCTGAGCTTCCAAATTCCAGTTGGAGAGTGGGAGGATTGAGAATATGAGCAAATAGGTTAAGACCATGATAGAGACATCCACTGGTACAGTACCTGAGCTAATGGAAGCTCACCAACTCCAGTTGTACAGAGAAGGAATACTATAGGACCAAACTAGAGCCACTGAATGTGAGGGGCATTTGTGTGGCTGGGTCAGACTGCAAGGCAACTGGAAGTAGCACCAGGATTTATCCCTACTGTTTGTAACCTTTTCACTTTGAATGGATACCTTGCTCAGTCTTGACATAGTAGGAAGGGCCTTGAAACTTCTTTAAAACAATGTGCCTTACCCTCTCTGAGGAATGATTGGGGGGATAGAATAGAGGGAATTTGGAGGGGATAGAAGGAGGGTAGGGAGTGGGAAATTGGACTGTTATGTAAAATAAAAACAATAATTTGATTTCTTTTATTAAAAAACTAAAATTGACAATTTTAAGAAAATTATTCAATGAAATAGATATAATATCTAATGGTAAATAATTCAGTGTTCCTTTGTCTCTAATTTGTCTAGTTTGTATGAATTTGACACACAAAAACAGGAAAACTGGTAACTGAGATTATTCTATGTGTTTAATGACATTATTTTGACACCATACATTGACATTTATTATAATTCATTCCTATTAGCATCCTTAAGAAATTTCATGAAATGCCTTTGCATTGAAAATTTAAAAAAAAGAAAAAATCTAATGGCAAATAATTCAGTGTTCCTTCATTTTTTCTTTTAATTATTTATTTAGTGCACAGTACAATTATATCATTTTGTCAAGGAATGATGCTATATGCCTTTATCCTTAGCACTCAAGGGTCAGAGTCTACATAAGAAGATTATGTCTCAGAAAACAAAACAAAACAAAAAAATTATATCATTCTGTCAGCTTCATTAAAACTACTAATATCTCAACAAATTCTAATTCTTTTAAGGAAATATTTGGTTTTTCAAACTCTTTAAAGTATGTGTCAATGACAGCAGAAGATAAATTATTTTAAATTATTAAATGACATTCTTAGAGTTTCCTTTGCTGTGATGAAACACCATGACCATTAGGCAAATTGTGGAGGAAAGGACTAATTTGGCTTATATTTCCACATTGCTGTTCATCACTGAAGCAAGTCAGGGCATGAATTAAAGCAGGATAGGATGCTGGAGGCAGAAGCTGATACAGAGGCCATAGAAGGATGCTGTTTGCTGGTTTGCTTTACATGGCTTGCTCAGGCTGTTTTCTTACAGAATCTAGGATTTCCAGTCAAGGGATGGCACCAGGGCAATGTCTTCCAGATGGATCTCAAAGAGGCATTTCCTTAATTGAGGTTACTTTGTCTCTAATTTGTCTAGTTTATATGAATTTGACACACAAAAACAGCCAGTATAATAATGGTTTTTCCATATATATATATATATATATATATATATATATATACAGCATAAAATATGGAGAGTCAAGTGATTTTTTAAAAATAAGATTCTCAGCTAAGCTACATAATCTTCCTCTAAGCAGCAATGTTAAATAGTGATGAAAAGTGAAAATAAATTCAAACAATGTGTAATAATAATTATGGTATAATCAATAAAATTGAAGTCAAGTAATCAAGAAAAACAGTTCAATTAGAACTGAATCTTTATTTAAAAGTCTTGACTGAACGTTATTATTCTTAAATATTCCTTGTATTTAATTTCTTTCAAATGTGTATATTCTAACAACTGTTGACTCATGGGAATCCTATGTATGGTGGAACACTCAGATCTTCAGATTATCATGAGTGAAGAATTTGAACCTGGCTAGAACACTCATATAAAAGATGAAAAACACTTCAAATGACCAAGAGACATACACACTCTGAACATACATCAATCTGAGTGAACCCCAGAGAGTGTAAACCTCAAAACTTCTGATCTAATGCACAGTGTAAACTTCTGAAAATAAATGAACAATTTGTGATAGTGCAGCAAAAATACCCCCTTGTTTACAGTGGAAAACATTAGAAAGATAAATTTTACTACTTACAAGATATGATTCAAATTAAAAGAGAATAGAGTAGCAAAGAAATTTCCAAGTGCTGAGAAAAACCTGTTAATTTGAAAGCATAAATGCTTGTTCTAAGAAACTAAAAGACAGTAACTGGGAAAGATTTGTTTCTCAAGACAGAAAGTCTCTTTAATTTTATTTTTTCCTATTAAATATGTGTTTATTCTATCATATGGTAGCCCTTGTAAAAAGCAAGAAAATAATTAAGATGGATATAGAATTCCTTCTGTATATGTGTTACTTTTATTGGTTAATGAATAAAGACTTTACATTGGCCTGTAAAAGCACAGAGTATAGGCAGAGAAAACTAAACTGAATGCTGGGAGAAAGAAGGCACAGGCAAGAGACACCAAGGGGCCACCAAAGAATGATGCAAGCTGCCATCTGGAGCTTTGCTTGTAAGCCATGAGTCTCATGGTAAAATATAAAATAATAGGTTAGTTTAATTTATAAGCTCTTGCTAGAAATACCCTAGAGTTATTGGCCAAACAGTGCTTTAAACAATATAGTTTCTATGTGATTATTTTGGTTCTCTGCAGTCAGAAAAGAACAATCAGCCTTCACCAACGTAAGATGATACATGTCATTGAGTTAAGGATTGGCTTAGCCATTTGTCTAGGAAAGAAAACACTGCATAGAAACTTCACAATCCTAAAATGCAAGATTCAAAATTTGATGGGTTAGAGCCACTCTCTATTTTAGATTTAGGCAAAGAGTAGCACAATTGTAAACCATAAAGTAAGAGGCTTAAAATGTGTCAATATATAAACAGAGAAATCTAAACTCTCATGGGAATGACTTTTACAATGACTGTGATGTCTTGAAAGAGATTTCCCCATAGGTTCACATATATGAATCCTTGTTATGAAGTTGGTGGAACTGTATGAGAAATTTAAAAGCATGTGTCTTAGGTGGGACAGTTATACCATGGGGGTTAGGCATTGAGTTTTTAAAAGCCCAGCCATTCTCAATTGGTTGTTTCTTTTTCTTCTTCATGCTTGTGAATCAGATGTAATCCTTCAGTTACTTTCCCCAAGCACCATGCCTGACTGCCAAATGTAATATTCACCATCATAATGAGAAACAATTAAATGGTTTGCCTTTAAGTTGTCTTGATCATGGTATCATATTCATAAAAATAAAAAGGTAAGAAAGATAGTGATCATATGGTTCAGCATCTTGTGCTATAAACGTGCATCTTGTTTATTAAACTTCCAACTTATCTTCCTTTTTTTGTTTTCATCTTTCATTTAGAAAACTTCTTAAAATTTCCTCAGAAGCTTTATAATTAAAAAATTCAGTTTCCTTCTTATCTGCCTCTTTGTTGTCCTTTAATTTTTTTAGCAATATTTCCCTTTTTTATTTGAGAATTTTATATTATGTACTATTCATTTTGATTAAAAATACCTATATTTCCCATCCATCCCATTTCTCTCCTAACACTTATTTCTCCAACTCCATGTGTTTTTAGTTTTCTTTTATCCATTGAGTCCATTTTCTGCTGTGGGAGCACATTCCACTCCTTTCGCCAATAGCCTTTAAGATACCAGACCACTTGGGTGTGGTCTCTGATACACTAAAATCAGTTTTTTTATTGATTCTTATAGAGCTCTACATTTTTCTCTGCTTCCCTCCCTACCTCTCTCCTGCTCTTCAACCCTCTCCCAAGGCCGCCAAGCTCTTCTTCTACTTGTCTTCTTCTACTACCCATGTAGATTAGATCTATGTATGTATCTCTTAGGGTCCTCATTGTTGTCTAGGTTCTCTGGGATTGAGATTTGTGGACTGGTTTTCTTTGCTTAAAATCAGTTTTAAAGCAGTGCCTGCTCCTTGCTTTTGGATCCTGTTTCAGCTTCTAGACTCTGTTCCTGTTGGCATAGAGGACGGTTATCTAGGACAGTGATCTGTAAGTTTTTCCTTAAATAAATAACCCTTTTATTATTTCACATAAGAGTCCTCATGCAACAACTTTCTGCTGATTGTAGGTACGTGTGGCAGGAATGACTACTAGAACATGGATAACACCACGGTGATTCCATGACTGAAGAAAATCAACTCTCTCATTTCCAGCAGTAGTCATTTAGATAATAGCTCCTTTTTGGGTGGTAGAATTTCAAGAACCTCTACTTTAACTAAATGAGATTTTTCCTGGGTTTATTCTGTGCAAGTCTTATGAATGCAGTCAGATTCAGATTCCTGCAAATCCACATCACCAGTTTAGTATGGAGTTGCTTCTTTGTCTTCCTTGGTGATTGTGTTACAATCTTCCCTAGTTTCACTAAACTAATATTTGTACTCAAAGAAAATGAGTTTTATTTTGTATATAACCTACTTGCATAATCATATAAACTCTACATTTTAAGTGAAATCAATATATAGTATCTTAAAAAATACTATCTATATATAAATATCTATGATATCTCATCATTTGAAATCTGATACCATGAAAATTATTTACAGATTCAACACTTATGTTGTGTTTTTCTAACTATTGCTAATATGTAGTTGGTTGAATGAATCTGCAAATTAAATCCCATAAAAATAAATGGTTGAGACACAATACAGCACACTGTCATGTCCTATCCAGGGAAAGTCAAATGAGGAAAAGAGGTCATCTGTAATTCAAAAGAATTTTCATAAAAAAGACCTGGGCTATGCCTTGACTGTGAACTTTCTAGTTTCCTAGAATTATACAAAACTCACTCCTGTTCCAGAGCAAAAAATATCTTAATCCTTCTCCTTGTCACAACTCCAAAAACTCCTCCAGCATTTACTTTCATTACTGCCTATTGCCCTTCCTCATTTTTCATTGTCGTATGTGCTTCTATATCTATATTTTTAATTGTTTATAATTGTTGTTCACTTTTGATGCTAACCATGAAAAAACAAATATATGCATAAAAACAATAAATGATGTTCAGAATGGTAAGAAAAGTGGGGTTTTTTTTTTTTTGGTTTTGAATCATGGCATTATCTATGAAAGCCACAACCACAGAAAATGAGCACTGAAGGTCTTTTATAACTTGGGAAAACATGGAAAAGTGTAGGCTAAGAGTTTCTGTGAATTCCAGTGTGATCTTTTGCCCTGCTTTCTTTTGAGTTTGTGACTTAAAGTGAATCTGAGAGAATTTAAAGATAGGGCTCAGTTATTCTTTCCAGTCCAAACAGTGAGACAACAGAAAGTATTTTGAATTTAAATGCCCATTAATACTTGAAACATCAGTGGACTTAGGTAGCTTTATTTTAAGGCATTCTAATCTCAACGCAATTCTGTCACAGGGTTATAATTACTATTATTATTTTATTTTATGATTTTGCTCTATACATTACAAAAGAAAGCTATTTCTCAGTATTTAAATTACAATATGAAAATTTGAAGTTTATGTAAGATTTGTGAAGAAGTCTATTGAGGGAAAGCTATTTTCTCCAGTTCAAAACAATGAAACTAATCTCAATCTCAGACTCAGAGAATATCCAAGAAATGGTGCAGAATAAATCTGAGTCAATAGTTGCTAAGAATAGGGTAAAACAACATCTTTTGGTCTTTATGTGATTTGTGTGCTCAGTCACAGAAATCATAGTTGTATGAAGACCACCTGCATCAAGCAATTCAAAGTTCTACTATGCACATTGGCGAGAAACAGGTGCACCCACCCCTTAGTGAGGAACAATTGAAGGTAGACAATTGCTGGAGAAGAAGGCATTCCATTTCCTTAGAGGCATGGCCCACTATGTGATTGCCTATGCTTCACTGAAGTCTCACATCCATATATTTATGCAAGTAATAACTGGATATGATGTGATAGTATTAAGAAAAAGGAAAGAAAGAAATGAGGGAAAATGTTAGATAGGGAGTATGGGAGAGCATCTGGGTACATTTGCAAAGAGATGGGGCATAAAATGGAAATACATGATAAATATTGTATGGGATTCTAAAACAAATAAAAGATATTTTTCAATAGTATGATACTTCAGGTCACCTCCTAGTCCAGGATGGAGTCATGATATTCCAATAGACCCAGAATCCTGCCTTGTGAGAGCTTCTTGCCAAACTTCTGTCAGGCAGCATTTAAGATTTTCTGCTCCTTGGCCATTGGACTTTATGAGTTTTGAGTGATAATAATAAAAAAAAAAACAGAACTTTCCTTCATTTCTTGTTCGGGTACTAGCAAATGTCAGCCAGCACTAGACTCTCTTACATATTCTCTGACTTCCACATACAGCATAATATTAATTACTTACCTTCATAGCAAAAGTATTCAATCTCTTCCTTCCCCTTCTCTACAGAGTTGGTCTGTTGTGGAAAGCACTTCTGTATATATATCTTATTGATTAATGAATAAACAGGCTGCTTTTTACCAGTGGCTTAGCAGAATAGAGCTAGGGAGGAAAACTAAACTCAGTGCTAGGTAAAAGAATGAAGAATCAGGGAGAAGCCATGTAGGTACCACCAGAGACAGACTTTCTAGAACCTTTCCAGTAAACCACACAGATTAGTAGAAATGAGTTAACCAAAGATGAAAGAGGTAGTTAGCAATGTGCTTAAGTGACTGGCCAAGGAGTGATTTAAATAGCATAGTTTCTGTGTGATTATTTATTCAGGACAGATGGGAATAAACAAACAGCCTCTGCCAACAAATGGTGCTCATTGCAGGGCTGACCAGTGAACCCTGAAACATGGAAAAGTGTAGCCCAACATGCAATGGAGTATATGAGGGACCCCACAAGAAAACTGCACCACAAGTGGAGAGATAAGTACAGAGCCTTCAAAAAAAATTGTAGATATAAAAAAGAAAGAGAAAGGCAAGGTATAAAATCAAGAGTAAAACCATAAATATTTGTAAATATGGAACAAAGTAATAGGATTCAACTATCTGTATAGTCGCTTAGATGTATATTGATAGCTAGTGCTAAAATGGAACACATACTAATAGAGATTTTTAGTGTTTGTTAATATTACATTCCTATTTCTCCACCCAATGCTGATGGCATATTCGCCACCACCTGTGGGCTGCTCCAGGTCTTAGAGAGGCCAAATTAAGGCCTTGTCTTTGACCCTGAAAGCACCACTGCTTTGGTCATCTAGCTACAGCCTCTACTGCTAAAGAGAGGGTGAGGAGAATAAAGAAAGTATGGTGTATGGCCTAACAATGGTCTAGGCTAGCACTAAGATTGTGGCAATCCACAAACAGGCACTGTAGCTAGCTGAGTCTGACCTATGCTATGCAATGGAACAAGGAAAGGCAGGAAACAAAACAGTTTAAAGGCTATAACTCCCACAGTCAGTGCCCAAAGATGGTCAAAGGAAATGCCTAGAGGCTAATTGACTTATGAGTCAGTGAGCCTATATGGATAAATCTATGACTTTTAACAGAGAAGAGGATTCAGGAATACTCTTTTTTTGTGACTACAAAATTTAAAATATAAAAGCAAAGATAGTAAACTTTGTTATGTCTATACATGCCTAAGCTTGGGGCCAACTGGAAAGATTTCATTCCAGCTACAAACAGTCATCCATTAAAATAGTACAGAAAAATAAACCATGTAAAGAAGGAAAATATACAGAAAGTCGGGATTATGTTTATTATTATTTTCTCTTTGAATTTTTTGATTGTGAAGGAGTTAAGTACAAGAAGATAGTTCATTGTATGGGTTGCTAAGCTAAATCAACTTATGTTTTAGAGGCATTTTCACTTCAAAATCTGGATCTAAGGATATGTTGCTTTGAAAAAGTGGTTCTGCTTTTTTTCCACAGCTATGGATTCCTTACAAATTATGTGGTTTGATGGACCGAGAATCCCTGAAATGTCTCCGTGAACACTCCCTAAAATTCATCCAACAAAAATCAAGAAGCAGTTTGGAGAATACTATGCCTAAATTTCCAAATATTCTTTTTAAATATTTCTTTACATTTAAAATGGGATATGCTATACAGATTTGCATTATGGATATTGGTTTATTGATACAAACTTAAGATCAATTTTGTTATATTTATATTCTGCTCTTGATTAAGGTATTGGGTTTGTAACAGATAATCATCTATAATAGTCAAGCTTCTAGTCATGTTAGGTTTTCTAGATGTACAATGATATATTGCAGATTTTTCAAAGACTACAGAATATGACATTTAAAAATGTTTTAAGGATTTAGAACTTTTCATGATAATGAGATACATATGCTCCTGGCAGCACTAATCTACTTCAAGAGGAATATGGGCATTGAAGAGGCTTCTCATGGAGTTTGTTAGCCATTTAGACATGAAACTGCTCTTGCCCGGACTACTTCATGTAATTGTGTGTAAACTGGATATGCAGTATCTATAAAAATGACTACTGAAGCAGCCTAAAGAATGTGAGAGAGTCCTTTGGGGTTCCTGCTTCATGTAAGAGTCTGCCAAAAATTCTACAGGACACAGAAGAAAGTGACTGACAAACTGCCAATATAGGTAAAACTGTCTCGGAAATTTACTGCTTCATGGAAAAGTCCTCCAGAAAGTCTGGACCTGTAGGCTGAAGATTGGATGCCCCAATGTTACAGAAGAAATTTGGGTGACTGTCCAGGCAGTGAGATGCTTCTGTCAGTTCCAGAGTTTTGGAAGTTTCTTACATACACTTTCTGTTAACTTGGGTTTATTATATCTTTCTGGAGTTATGGAGTTGAAGAATAGGTAGTTATATTTATAGTTTTCATTAGTTATGAAAAAGATAAAATAGATATAAATATTGTAACTATAATTCTTGTTTGATACCTGTTTTGTTATATATAATCTTGCTCTATTAAAGTTAAAACCTTCCATTTTAAATAGACAGAAAGGGGCAATTATGTGAAATGTCCTTCTGTATGTGTTGCTTTTTTTGGTTAAAGAATAAACAACCTTAGCAGAATAAAGCTAGGCAGAAAAACTAAATTGAATGCTGGGAGAAAGAAGGCAGAGTGAGGCAGAAGCCATGTCGTCACCACCAGAGACAGACATGCCAGAACATTGCCAGTAAACCTCAGTCACCTGGTGATACACACATTATTAAAAATGGGTTAACTAAAGATATAAGAGCTAGCTGGCAATATGCGTAAGTGATTTGTCAATCAGTGATTTAAAAATATATTTTTGCATTATTATTTCGATTCAGGGTAGCTGAGAATGAACAAGCGACCTCTGCCAACATTGGTCGTCTTGGTTTTGATTCAAAATTTAATAAATTCTCCTCAGACTTTCATATGTGTCTGTTTTTAAAGGACTTCTAAAGTCATCCGCATTTTCTTGATGAAGTTCAGACTTGACATAATGCTCAAGCCCAGTTAGCATCACATTTAAGTAACGGTACCCAATCAATCTTATTTAATGGTGGTATAGCCAGAGATGCAAATGAAGTAAGATGCTCATCTATCTGACATAAATGAGGATGAGTGACATTTACTTTCATTTGTCTTCACTAAGGATCATGACTGACAGTGTTAACTTCTAATAGGTCTATAAATACCTTTGTAGAATTGTATGCAGGTAAAGGACACTTAACAACATGTCAATAATATTAAGAGAGTCCATGAGAGCCTGGAATAAAGAATAACAAATTTTATTTGGGGAAAAATTCACAGTAAGAGTAGGGAGCCGTGTCCTCTGTTCTGTGGGCACTGAAAGCTGACAAAAGAATTCCTACCACTACCCAAGAGATAGAGTATGCCTCCCATCTGCTCATATCTGTCCACACATAGTACCTCAGACCATATCCTAATGGGCTGGTACCCAAAAGGCTATTGGCTGAATAAATTCCCACACTAACAGTCCCTGCTCACATTTGTTACAGGATAAGAAATATAAACATTTATTTCTAATTTGGTTCTTGTCACCTAAATTGACTTGAGCACATATCATACTATGTGAACTGAAGATTACAAGGATTGAAAAAAAGATTACACACACACATATATGTGTGTGTGTGTGTGTGTGTATGTGTATATATATTAGCACTGAGGTTAAAGATTTCACAAAGTCAAATGACTGAACTTCATGATTATGAAGAGCTCAAAAGTTGAAGAAGAAAGCCAATTGTCTGGGGCTATTTTAGTAAAATTGAAAGCTAATATCTGGGTGGGAGAATTTATAATTCATCAAAAGATACATGACCTGATTTATATATCTGTTTGGCTAGCATAGTTCTTTAGCTGTCAAATAGGGCAATATTAAACTTTCAGCTCCTGCACCGGACATTATCAGTTGACAGACTTAGAAGGAATGATTTTCTTGTGGAGAAATAACTTGGGAAAACTGACCTCGGTTTGACAAGGCAGAGCGTGACAATCAACCCAATAGTTTACACCGTTTATCCAAGGCCCTGGTAGCAAGTGAGAAATGTGGCAATTTCACCTAGTGATTAGCATTGCTAAAATTAAGGCGGCTTTTTCATCATGTCTTCCTTAGAGACATTAGGGTTACCTCTAGGTTCTGACATTTTCATTTATAACAGGTTGAGTTTTGCCTTTCACATTTTAAATGCCATAATCAGCAGGAATCTAAAAAGTCTTGAGGACCATCTATTAAAATAGTATTCTTGGTATTAAATAAACTTCATTTGTTTTAGTTACTGGCTATAAGTGTAACCTTGTAAACACATAAGAAAGACTCAACAATGCTTGTACCTGTAAATCATTTATATTTGTAAGAAATTTGATTATTTATAAGATGACTATAAATTTATATATCTGCTAATCTTTGACAGTTGACAAGTTAGCTTTTATACAAATATAATTTTAAATATGTTATCCCTATTCAGTTTCAACTTTAGAATTCTGGAATTGAAGGTATTTTAATACCAAAATAAAACTTTGAATCATAATTACAATCAATAGAGAGATGGGCAACATTTTTCTGGTTCTTTTCATATGTCCCATTGCAGCATAAGATAATTTCTTGTATGACTCATCTTATTAAAATACCTAAAAGTTAAAAAAAATTATCAAGGACAAGGAAGTTTGACATACATTCCTAATTTTGTCTCTGCTAACCTGAATAGATCTTACATAACGAGACCCATGTTATAAGCTCAGTGTCAGACTTCTTAGGCCGTTGTCTAGGTGCATTGTGAGATACACATATCCCAGTTTCTGGTGCTTAGTTTTTAGCCCACAATTTATCCAACTGAAAATTATAGTGAATACCTGAGATTTCAGTGCATTTCTGAGCCTTTCTCAGGGTGAGGCATTAGACATTAAAAAAAAATCATGTTTTGGAGTGACAGATTTTAGTTTACAAGAACAGTTAGCCAAAAGTAGAACTACAGGAGGAAAAACAAACAAAAAACAAAACAAATAAACAAACAAAAACAAGTTTAGTGCATTTTGATATTTTTCCCAAACTATGGACTTGATGAATTGGGTCTCTCATTTTTTTTTTGTTTTGTTATGTTTTGTTTTGGCTGCTGGTGTTGCCTATGTGCTGAGTTTTATGGTCTGAATATTAAGATTACCTAAGTATAAAGTTTTAATTACTAACTCTGTGTCATAAGTTTTAAGTCAACTTTTGTTATACATTCTATAGATTTTTAACCAATAGTTATACCCAATAAATTTTGGGGTACAGAATACTTATATAATAGTCATATAAATCTTGAGATAAGGTTTATATCTTAGCAGAAGTTTTAAGCAGTTAAATGAAGGAAATTAAATTAATTTCTGTGAGTCTACTGACAAAGGACAGAAATTTTCCAGTTCCAGAACAAGATCTTCAATGTATCAGACAGTATAAAATAATATTTCAAGATTATCCATACCAAAAAGGCTTTGAATCACTGCTAAACAGAATCTAGTGACCAGAAACAAATGTTGAGCCATGGTTATCAAACTTATCATGGAAAGAATGCACAAAGCACCCCAGGATGTCATACTGAGGTGCAGGTAAGGCATGTCAGCTTTGCCCCAGTCCAACAGTATAGCAGTGCTGGTAGCTAGGTCTGGTTCCCAAGTCTGCCTGTAGCTAAAGAAAACTAATAGGGGCACAGAAACACACACACAAGAGATGAAAACAGCAAAAATGAAACCAAAATATGTAGAACATAAACACTCAAGAGATGGAGACAGAAAACAAAGAAAAGAAAAAAGGGCCAAACAATAAACATAATACAAGCTAGAGCACTGTGAAGCTTACTAGTCTTATTACTGATATTTTTCTGTTTCAGCTGGCACAAGTTTGAACACATAAAGACAAACAACAAAAAATACACAGAGGACAATAACAGACAATGGCTACAGAAATTTGGCATCATTCTGAGGTTCACCACTTCGAGCAAAGTTCATTTTTAATAATTCTGAAGTATCTCCTTCCAAAACCCAGGCACCAGGATCCCAACAGAGGTTTCCTAAGTGTCAGATTTCTCAGTTCAGTTAGACTGGGCTCTTTAATTTTTCTAGACTCTGGGTAAACTTGAAAATCCTGCTCAGGGCCTGTTGATTCTGTTGGCTTCCATTATTACCAAATTCCTTGAGGGTTCTGAACTCTGTTGTGCAGTCTTGGCTTGGAAACCCTGCCAGTGGACACCCAGATGATGGCTCAATAAGATTTACATTTTGGCTTCCAGATTTACCAGGGCGTACCTAGAGTTCTGAGGCAAATCAGAAAAGGAATTGCTGGTTCAACCTGAACTCCTAATTAACCAACGGTGGCATTTAATGTCTCATATTTTGCCCTGGACAAGAAAATGTTGGATCTTGTCAGCTATACTGTGTCGCTAAACTGAGATCCCACATAACCAGGTATCACAAAGACTATCTATTATTTGTCAGGGTAGGCCTCCATAAATGGGAACTTGCTGCTTTCTTTTGATGAAGCCGATTCTCTCAGGTTGTCTGCCAAAGTGAAGGCACATCCTGTGGCCTTGGAATGTCTCCAAGTTGTGCATTCTCTAGAAAGCATCTCCTTAGTCTGAACTGACATGAGGAAAATGTCCAGTGTCTGAATATCAGTTGGGATCTTTATCTTTTTGGGGTCTTCAAGTATTAAGCCCACAAGTGTGAAGAGAAAGAACACCAGCCCAAATCATGACCAAATTAATTAATGTAATCAGCTAATTAAATCAATTATACTGTTCATGTACATGAGTTATCTTGAGCTAAACCCAGGATCCAAGATCAGCATTGGATAGTGCTAAGAGCTTATCATAATTTAGGAGTTGTGAGTTTGAGAGGGATTTGGTAGGCAGATTACAGGAGCAGAACATAAGTATGAATTGATCAAAACAACCTCCTGAAACAAAATCATGGTTGATGATTTGTCATAGCAAGGTAGTTATAGCAAGGAGGTCATAAAACACTTTTGGGGATAAAAAGACATAGTTGCCATTTCCTGGAATAAGAAATACAGAAAAATTTGCAGTTAAGAATACAAGTGGGATATAGCCTGTATTAACAGATTTAACAGAGCTTTAACCATATACAGGAATAAACCTGGTTTGTCTTTACTATCAAAAAGCATTCACATCTATAGTGGAAGTAGATTGATTTATCAGTTTCCAACAACATATTTTAAATATGTCTTGATTCTGAATTTTCATGAAAAATATATACATGTTGGAGAGATATCCCAAACCCAAAAAGATGAGTATGGTATGTACTCACTCATTAGTGGACCTTAGCCATTAACAAAGGACATTAAGCGTATAGCTTACAAGCATGCAGATGCCAAAGCTCTGTATCGGGAGAGTCAGTTCATATGCCCATGAAAGCCAGAAGGGAACATCACAATTACAGTTATGAGCTGCCACACATGTGTGACACAAGCCTGAATTTATGTGCTTTGCTAGTGTTGTAACTTGGAGCACTTTAACTCTGAGAGACATAATTTAAAGCACTAAGATTGTAATGAATGTTTATCAGTGGATCTTTAGAGATACATAAATGGTTTTGTCTTTGTTGCTGTGTATTTTGGATAGAATATGAATAGATAGTCATGTATGTTTATGGTACTTTGCCTTGGGTTTTCTTTTTAAATGAAGGTTGGCAGAAAATTTATGAATAGAATTTCAGAGAGTTGGAAGAATAGAAGTGGCAATGCGTAAAGCTAATGCAAACAATACTGTGATTCTTTATTTAAAGCTTCATGGAACCTAACCTTTTCAACATGCATTCTGTGGGTACAAAAATGACCTTTAAAAGTAAGTAGTAAAAACCTTTTATTTGGTTCAATGTGGTTTGATAATGATGGTTAGTGTTGAATTTTGTCCTTAGAAATGCTCATATATTGCTATAAATGTTCATTGTTAAATGAGACAAAAATACATTAGATACAATAGCCAGAACAAAATTTTCCATCTAGCCAAATCCTAATTAAAGAAAACTGAAGGTACATACTTGGTCTATATTAAAATTTTTCTATCACACAATGTGTAAAAGTACTGTTTTCACTTTTCCCATTGAGGCTATGTAATAGTTAATTTTTGTGTGTCACCTTACCTGAGGTGAGAATTGTAAAGATTGACCAATTTTAGGGCATGTCTGAAGGATGTTTTTTGATAAGATTAATATTTGATTCAATAAATTTCCAAATGTAAATGATGTTTCCTATTATGAGTGGGCATAATTCTACCTGATGAGAAGATAGGGGAAAATAGACTGATAAAGGATAAGTTGCCTTCTACCTGTTTTCTGGTGGAGCCTTGAAGTTAGTTTTCTCCAATCTTCAGTCTGGGATCAAAACCATCAATATCAATGGCCCTTGGGCTTTCAGGTGCGATTAAAGTAACAGAAATGGCTTCCTTGTATCTGTACCTTGCTGACATCCAATTGTGAATCTTCATAATATTCATAAACATAAATGTCTCCCTTTTATAATAAATCTTGTTAAAATCAAGAGCAGATCTTTCTTAAAGGCAATGAATAATGGCTTATTTTTAGTTAATTATGAGTTACCATGGTATTGTTTTGGGGTATGGAACACACTGAATGGGGTATTAAATTGTCTTAATTTTGTAACTAAGTCATTCTGTCATCTGATGAGGTTGTCAGATTCTTGTATTACAGGAAAGAATATTATACAGATATTATAGAGAAATACTAAATGAGAACTCTGGAGACAATGTATTAAGAGGGGTAAGCCATTCCTGGCACGGAGAGTAGGACAATACCATTCTTAGGATTAAAATTCCTGTGATCAAACATCATGACCAAAAGCAATTTGAGAGGAAATGTTTATTTGGCTTATCCTTTCTCATCATTGGTCATCAGTGAAGGAAGTCAGGCCATGAATTCAAAGGGGGAAGAAATGTTGAGGCAGAAGACGCAGAGGCTATGATATTGTTTATTGACTTTCCCATGGTTTCCTCTGCCTACTTTCTGATAAAAGTCAGAACCACCAGATCAGCAGCAGTAAAACCTTGAAAACAAGCTGGGCCATCATATTATCAATTAAGAAAATTGCCTACAGTCAGACTTACACCCCAATTTTATTGAGTCATGTTCTCAATATGAATTTCTTCCCCCCAACAACTCAAACATTTGTCAAGTTGACAATGAGCTAACATAGAAAGTGACCTAAAGAAGAATTACACATTCGAAAGTACTAGGCCAACAGGCTTACTAATTTTTGAGGTCATTTTCATAGTACCTACTTTCTAAGCATTTATGTAACATGAACATTTGCTGACATATTATCTGTCATATGTACTCTATAACATATAACATATGTTATATGTACTCTATAACATATATTTATATATATATATGTTAAATGGAGAACAGTTTTGGGCTATTCTGTTTAAAAAATTGACTATATTCCTTCATCATCTTGTCCTTAGGATGAAATTTTCATTTATCTTTGAAGGCACATGTTGTATATAATACAAAGTTTTAACTTGATTATATTAATCAATGAGTCTAGACAATCCAGAAAAATATGGCCATATATGTTCCTAAAAGTATGATCTTAACTATTTTTCTATTGTTATGTGAAACAACAGAACAATTTCTACTATTGTCTTGAAGAAAATGTTTAGTTTGAGAGAGGGCCTCAGAGTTTTATAGTCCATGATGGCACAGTGAAAGCATGGTGGAAGAAACAGAGGCTGAGTACTCACATCTTGTGCTGCAAAAAGGAATTAGGGAAAACACAAAGTTCATGAATCAGTGACACACTTCCATCAGCAAGGCCAATTCTCCTATAGCAAACCAAACAGTGTCACAAAATTGGGGACTAAATACTCAGATATTTCTAAATATAAGGGAATCTTCTTCTTCAAGATGTTATATTCTATTTCCTAGTACCACATTTTCATAAACATATCACTATTCAAAATATATTCACTCCAGCCAAACATTTTCCCATTTATATCATATTGTAAAAACATTTTAAAGTCCAAAATCTATAAACTCTTTTGATACTCAGGACAATCTCTTACCCTTAATCACATGCAAAAATTAAAACTGAAGATGATATAATGTTTACTTAAATTAAGCATTATTTATATAATTATATTCTAACAAAAGTAGTATCTACTGGTAGAAAAACAGGTTAAGAGAATGTTAGGCCTGCAAAGGTGATGGGACATTAAGGATCATGAGGATGTGAACATCGAATTTCCTCTGCTCAGCAGTCCTAGGAATTCTAGAACCTTTGCCTTGACTTGACTTACTGAATCAGAAACTTTTATGCTGGTCTACAGGAGTTGGCTTTGTATCCAGTCTTGAAGGTAATTAAATATACATTAAACTTTAAGGTTGACCAAATTACCATTATTAAATATACACTAGGTTTAATAAAAAACATAGAGAACACAAAACCCAAACCAAATGGCAGCAAAGGATATTGTAAAATTTAAATTACAGAGCATTAATAAATAATAATTAATGTAGGTATAACCCAACAGAGTTCAGGGGTCATTTTATTTTTGTTACTGACTTATTATTTACCTGTTATTTATTCATCCACTCAATCTTTGACAGACTTTTATACATCAAGGGATATTCCAAAGTTAAGTGTTTTCAATACAAAAAAGTAGTATTTACCTCAGTGTCTTATATTTCCTTTAGACAATGGAAATTTGAATGAAAAGGAGAAGAGAAAAATTAGGTCAATGTGACTCTCAATTTCAAATGTGGGAATATACACAGTCAATGTGGTAACTCTAAGTGGTGATGTTCAAAGACGCTTTATATAAAGCTATTCTAGATGTACTTACTCTGTACTCTCTACATTAATTTTTTGTCATATAGTAAATTCATTGAATATTTATCTGAATTTCTCTAGATATTCATTAAAAAATTTTATGAACTATATAATTTAAACAGCTTAAGCTCTTCTCATCATTCCAGAATATATATAAACACGAGTGTAGCAAGACTAATTTTGGAAGACTATTCTTTATGTAACTCATAAATATCTGCTTCCTTGAAACACTTCAACTTGATAAAGCAAGTCTTTTCTGAGAAGATTAATCCTATCATGCTTATTCTATGTGTGTGTGCCCTTTGAGTCCCTGACTTGCATCCTCATCTACTATAGCTCAAATCAGGGGACTAAAAGCAGGTGTTGCTGTACCATATTTTCTTCTGAACTAATTATTTCTGGAAAGGACAGTTTCACTTGCCCTGGGACTCAGAGTTAAAGGATATTAATTACTGGGAAATGCAACTGAGTAAAAATTTCAGGGTTTTGTATTATAAAGGAGAAAAATGCAGCTTTAACTTGAAAAACATTGTAAGAGTTTTAACATAAAAAAGACTTGCAATAATTAATACCTTTTTAAAAGAAAAATTCTGGGGAATTCTCTGAATTACATTGAATTGTATTTATGGGTACTATGTTGTGCAAAAGTTTCTGTAGTCATTTATGAATGAGAACAGAACACACTGGTTCTGTTCAATCTGTTTTTACTGAAGTGTACAACAACTACCAAGAATCAAATGATCAACTGACCGCAACTTTTTCTTTCTGAGTAGTCATTATTTTCAGAAAATACCAAACTTCCATATTGTTCTATACCCTGCCTTCTCAATTGGACCTAGTTTTACACTAATTCATTCACTCTTCATTTATTTTTTGTGTGTGCTTGTGTTTTCTCTCTCTCTCTCTCTCTCTCTCTCTCTCTCTCTCTCTCTCTCTCTCTCTCTCTCTTACTCTCCCTCTTTCTCCCCCATTACACACTCTCTTTCTATCTATGCGCACACACACACACACACACACACACACTATGGCATCAATGTGGACGAATTTCAGGAGTCTGTTGTCTGCTTTACCAGGTGATTTTTCTGATCATCCAACTGACCTTGAAATATTTCTACTTGCTGAGTCATAATGTCACTTGAGTGTTCCCA
This sequence comes from Dicrostonyx torquatus, assembly GCA_028555095.1. Taxonomy (NCBI): domain Eukaryota; kingdom Metazoa; phylum Chordata; class Mammalia; order Rodentia; family Cricetidae; genus Dicrostonyx; species Dicrostonyx torquatus. The sequence continues at coordinate 133,084 of JAQHUG010000724.1, read as the reverse complement.
TTCTTTTTAAAGGCATATGTCATTATAATTGATGAGTAAATGGTGATACATTATTATTAACTTTACTTCATAGTTGAAGTGTGTATCAAGCATTATAACATTACATAATTTAAGTGGTCTAAATCCTATACTCAAGGTTTCATTTATAAACATCATGATCTCATTTGGAAAACTGTCTTGTGTCTAAAGTAAATCATCTAAATGATGAAAGAACACTTTCATATTCTCTATTCCTACAGAAGCAATTTTTACAGTTAAACATTGGTTATTGTATTTTTATTTATTTTTCTCAGCAAGTTCACGAGGCTAGGTTATATTGACTTTGGAGACTAAATATCTCCCATCTCAAAATTCACCCCAAACACTGCCAACTAAAATTAACTGAACCACAGGAAATAAAAATAATTAGAAAAGCTTCAAAGAAAATCAGAATTTTCCTCAGTGAGTCTCTTGGTAACACTAAGTGACATAGTCTGGAAATTTATGCTACCTTTCTAATAGCAATGCAATCTTTTTTATTTGCTGTATCCAAGCACAAGCATCTGGTTGGTTACATTTCAGCGAAATTTCCTGTTGTTAATAGTCTGTTCAAAACAGCCACTTCAAAGATTTCTTTCTGTAAGAGTGTTTGATATTGGTATTTGTTCTTAGTCCTTTGTGGGGAGCATTAATTGGATCATTTTACACTAATCGAAACTCTTTGCCAAATAGTTACTTTGCAATTTGGAATGGAATTTCTATTTTCGTCTTGCATGCAGGCTCTGTCTGGATTAGAGCAGATAGGAGAAAACCAATAGCTATGCATTCCTTTTCTGCCCCTCCTCAATAACATGGCTCCATGGTTAATTTTGTGCAATGCATTCACCCTTGTAGATAATGAAGAGTTATAGCTATAAAACTCATTCTTATGTGTTATATATTTCCACTTCAGCCAGCAGAAAGCTATATAAATACATTTGTGTTTTTGTATATATTTATAAATTTGAGTTCACATGTGCTTTATTAGATTTTATACGTGTATTTAATTTTGACAGGAAAAAGGGATTTAGTTTATTGGTAAAATCATTGTCGAAAATAAGTAATGCAAACAGAAATGCCTTCATTACTCTCAAACATAAAATTTAAACAGAGAAATTAAAAAATAAAACAACATTCATTAATTATTCATAATAGTGGGTTTCCCTGTGTCATTTTCATTTATATATGTGATTTAATTTTATCACATGTTCCCGCTTTACCATTTTCTGTTCTCTTCCCACTCCTGTTGTTGTCTTCCTCCTCCCACTTAATTCTTTTCTGTATTTATTCATTATTCTTGATTACTCAACATGTTTTCTTACTATTACTTTCAGTGTTCTGGTTTGGGTATTATTTATTTCCAGCAGAAAAAGATCTATATCAGTATCTTCTCCTTTCATAGTTACAATTAACTGCTTAAAGGTATTCAAAAAGTAGTAGGCCTTCTACCCTAGCTGTGAATATCTTTCAATAGGTCATGTGGCAGTGGTTCCACAAATTCTTGTTTCAACATAACTGGATGTTCACAGGTCCAATCATGAACTGGTCTCATGCAAGTGTACTCAACTGCTGTGGGATCAAAAGGGTCCTGTTCAGAGTACCTCCCTCTTTGTCAGGATTTTATGTTCTTTCTGTCATTTATCTATTCCATGACACTTGGAGATAATAATATAAAATCTTATTTATTGGTTTATGTTTGACTTATATTCACATGTTTACACACTTAGAAGTTTTTGCAACTCAACTGCCATTGCCCACTTAATAAAAGGTCTTATTCAACTAAAGTTTATAGATGCACTTATTTATTGGTGTTTTCTATAGTTTTGAATTTGTTAGGAGAATTATACTTGATTTATAATGTGATGCTTCATTACATGGATTACAGACATTTTGCCAGCAAGACTATTGAGAAATACAATCTTTAACTATACAATTCAGGATTTTCAAAACAGCTTAGATTTCAGTTCTCTGAGTTCCTTAAGAAGTTAAAGAATTAATAACACAGTATGAAGCCCTTTCTGTTCTTTAACTCCAGCTAATATTCCCACCTCAAACTCCTGAGTGTTAAATTTATGGACTTGAACTGAGAAGACTAAGCTCATTTTCTCAAGTAAAACACACTTAAATCCCATTATGTTTTTCTGCAAGTGAATAGTGTGTCAGTTTTCTCTTTTGTCTTAGGGGACCATTCACCATGAAAAATGATTTGACATAACCAACTTAAAATAAAGAAAAATGATTTTGCTTCATAGTCACTGAGATTCCTCCTTTTGAACAGCTAGCTCCCTTTGATTTTAGACATAAATCAAGACAGAGAATGTGTATTGAAGTACAGCTGCTCATATTAGCTAAGAAAGAGAAAGAGATAGGAATAAACGATGTCACAAAGAGTACATAGCAAAGAGCTCACTCCCAGTAACCTACTTCCTCCAAGCAGACCTCATTCCTAGCCTCCTATGGCTGCTAATAAAGCTATAAATTATGAATTAATTAATATTATAAGATTTCTAAGGCTAGAGTCTACACTGATCATGTTACTTCCCTAATTATCAGGGATTACAGAAGCAGCCATGGCACATGATCCTGTACTTCATATCTAAATTAAAACACTTTTCATTACAAAAACTTTGACTAAATTGCTAATATATGGATTTCTCTATATTAGTGGTTACTTTGATTTTTTAGGTGATATGTCTATTTTTCTATTTAATATTACTTTTGCTTATGACTAATGACCCCATTCCTTACAGTTTATTAGAATAGATTTGTTTTTACTACAAAAGAACTTACTTATTAAAATTCAGGACCTACACACTGGAAAGTCATATTTGAAATATGAGCAGAAGCTTGAGCATTTATTCCTACTGGGATAGTGATATCACTAAACAAATTTCCTATTTTTGTTTTTCTTCTTAGCATCCTCTACAAGAAATATATATGACAAAGTGAACTATATATTATGCAGTTATAGTTATCGAGCAACTACCAAAGGATTAAGCCAAAATCTTTGGGGATAAAAATTCCATGCTAAAGTTTATCAAATTATTTTATATGTTGTGGCTGGAGATATTGTTCGATGGTTAGGAGAACTGGATGTTTTAGTAAAATAAAATTATGTTAAATTCCCAGTACCCACACGGCACCTCATAGTCTGTAAATTGTAAATTCACTTTGAGGAGACTGAACTGCCCTTTTGAATTTCACAGTACCAAGCATGTATATGCTGTATAAAGATACATGCAGACAAAACACCCATACACATAAGATGAAATAATATATTTTTAAAATTGATTAAGTATTTTATGCATTGCTTCTGGTGAAACTAGGAGCAGTTTTTCTAAAACCTATTGAAACTGAAGTAAAAATAAGCTGACACATAAGGAAAAAAATATGTATTTGAAAATAGAGAAAGAAAAATGTTTACTAGAAGAAACAAATTCAAATCCATCTAATTTGAGAAAAATCATCAACTTTTTTGAAAGTTATTATCTCATAAATAATGGTACAGTGAAGAAAACAGTGAGAAGAAGCAGTGAATGTAATATTTATCTCTGCAACCTGACACCTCTCTGTGCATTAATCTTACACGTGGTTTCTCTGTGCATTGTCTATGGACTGGGGACACTAGGGAAAATAAATTGTTATTTTAACTTGGATTTTCAGTGGAATCATGCAATAACCTTCCACAGTGCCAAGTTCATGCTAAGCATGCATACAAGTTGTCACCATCCTATGGTTCTTCCTGACAGCTTGTTAGCCACTCACATCTGGCTAGGCTCTTCATAAAGGAGAGGGAATCAAGATGCTTTAGGGGAATAAAAAGACTTAAAAATGCCTGGTGATATAATTACTGAATGTGTTCTGTTTCCTCTTGGAGGCTATAATCAAAGACACTTTGCTATTAATAACCTAAATGTGCCACAGATGTTACTGATGAACCTTAGGGACATGGGAACTAGCCACAAAGTAGGCAGCATTTCATAGCAAGAATGGGTTCATTGGTGGCTATACTTATTAATATGGGGTAATCTCAAAAATGCGTACAAACAATAAATGTCTTCATTTCATTTTCCACTTAAGGTATATTGGCTCAGTTGGGAACTAAAATATACAATTCATCATTCCAAAAGATAAGTAAAAAGCCTTGGGTTCAGACAGCCTGTTCTCTCTTCTCAAACAGATTTCCAAAAGGCAAAGGCTTCTTCACCCCAACGTGTCTTCCACAAGAGACTATCAGGTATTGAAAACAATAGAATGGTTAAATAAAGTCCAACCATAAATATTATATTAATAAAATATACATTATATTATGTATACATATTAATGTTAATGGATTTTTTAAAATTCAGAAACAATTTTAAAGATTTTCAAGACTTTGCAACAGAAATGAGAAATACTCAGAAGTAGAGATGCGGCCCCTCCTTTGGAGGAAACTCTGGCAGTGAGTATGAACATTGATTTAAACAACATTGTATAAAGCGTAGAAATAGAAAAGTGATTCTACTTATTATTTCCTAAGGTTAGACATATATGACAGTGTGTCATTTTTATCCATCCAAATGTAAAGAAGTTTGTAATGATATAACTAATGTTGCATGCTCCTGATATTGTCATATGTAAAATGCTATCATAAACAAATGCATTCAGAACACATAGAAGATGCTCACAACAGAGGGTGCTTTTCTATTCAATAAACTGGAAATAAATTGGTGTCAGCACGATTCCTAACTAGTCAGAAATGACAGGCCAAACTGCACAGGTACCTCTATAGAGATAAATACAATTTTCACTTCTTATAACGGGAAGAAGCTACCTGAGTATATTCCACAACTGTTCAGAACAAGTAAATAAATTATACAATGAATCTTAAGTTTTGAATAATAGAATAAGGAATAAAAGGGCTACAAAATATTATCAATTATATGCATAATGAGAGAGAAGTGAGGATAATTCCACCTCAAAATGCAATTATACTAATTGGAAGACTTATATAAAGTTTTTGACAAATCTTTTACGTGAGAATGTAAGAAATCCATGCAATTTACCTAATGAGGAGGGACAAACATTGTTGAAAATTATCTTATTTATAAAAGAGCACTACAAACAATATTTAGGTAAGGTAATTATGTCATGTTATTCAAATGTAAATGTATGGCCAAATAATAACACACATTTTGAGTTTTTTAAAAAATAGTAAAAAATGCAATACCTGAAAACACATTTCAGCTTGATATAGAATATACATTTCACTTACATCTGTGTACATTAGTGATTTATTACACAGCTATCAGCTGAAAATATCTTCTTTGTTTGATAGAGAGGATGGAAGGGAGATGACGGAAGATAATTTGTTCTTTATACCTTGTTGTAAGTACTATTATTCGGTTTAGAAAGTACAACATTGGTTCTATAAGATATGTATCCACATTTTAAACCAGGATTTTTTGGCAATGGAGGAAAATGACAGAAATTGGCTTCACTAAAACTAAAAACATAATCAGTATTCTATATGACATATTTTGTATGTCCATGTATGATTGATAGCATTGTTGCATGTGTGCAGATGCCTACACAGGTCAAAGGACATCAGATCTTCAACAACCTGGAGTTTCCAGGGTTTGTTAACTTTTGGATTAGGATGATGGGATTTAACCCAAATTCTCTGCAGGAAGGTTGTCATTCTTAATCAATTTTGCAGCTATCAGCTCAAAAAAATCATCTTAGTTTATTATTAGAGAGGATGAAAGGGAGATGACAGAAGATGATTTGTTCTTTATGTCTCATTGTAAGTACTATTATTATGTTTAGAAAGTACAACAGTGGCTCTTGGAAGATTTGTGTCCACATTTTAAACCAGGCTTTCAGTCAATGGGAGGAAAATGACAGAAATTGGCTTCACGAAAAATAATAATAATAACCACTATTCTATATGACTTATTTTGTATGTCCATGTAATGATGTGCACTGTTATTTCATTTGTGAAGATGCCTATGGAGGTCAAAGGACATCAGATCCCCAGAAGCTGGAGTTTCCAGTGTTTGTCAACTTTGGGATAAGGATGCTGGGAATTTAACCTGAGTTCTCTGCAGGAAGGTTGGCATTCTTAATCACTGAGCGATCTCTCTAGACTTTAATAAATAAAATTTTGATGAGAAAAATTTGAAGAAAATTTTAATCAGGTTTGTAAAAATAATGCTGTAAAATGTGCTAGCAGATTAAAAATGATTGATTGCAGACCTCAGCAAATCTGCAGTGATTAAAGTCATAGTTATATCGAAAATAGCAAGTTTTCTTCCCTATTCTCCTGGACTTGCTTTTTTAATTTTTTATCCTTCTGTTACCTGTTCTTGATCTAAGTTGTAATGATTTATATTAGAGTTCATCGAGGACATCTCTTTGTATAATAACAATGTTGAGGATTGACTTTCCCTCTACCTGTTCTGCTGACACAACAAAACAAGCAATTGAACACTTCAGCTTTTCACTCTTAAAGCAGATATTTGACATCATATTGGTAGACTTTTAATCCCTTTGAATTAGTTTTCTTATCTCTAAGATTGCTGTTACCTATATGCCTTTTGGAAGGGCTCTAAGTAATAAAAAATATTGCCTATTGAACTGTTTTGGAACAAGGAAGCATATAGAAGATACTATTAATGACTTTTTTATTAATCCTCATACTTCTGTAGGAGTATATCCTTGATATGCAGGTGAAAGAGGATTATATTGCCAGCTAGTGGACCAAAGTACTGCAATCCAGCTCTTAGAAGCATACAAAGAGTTTCTTTCTGCTTAGGTTCACAAGTTGCTGTGAGTTGCTCTTGTTGAAAATAATCTCCAAAACAGACTTTAAAATATTTTTTAGGACTTTTTTGGAGGTATTTCGTAATGTTAGCCTAGGAAACAAAATTGAAATGACTTAATATCCATGTTAAAATCTAAGCTGAAACAATATTTGTACCAATGATTGTTTAAATAAAAGATTTTGTATCTATCAAAGGTCACTAGAAAATTTGTGTATAATATCATGGATATTGATAAAATACTACATGTATTTACATATTTAAATATGATTTTAATATATATTGGATATTAGGCATAATGGGTATTATATATTGCATAATTCAATTTTAAGAAACATTGAATTATTTATTTATTATTCAATCAGAATAATGTACACAGTGTTTCTAGAAGGTGGAAACAAGTATAAATGCAATACCTATCATCAAAATATTTAAGAGTTATTGAATTTTAAATTAAAATTCTGAAATATTTAAAACCAAGGTATTATCTGTGTTTAGAGTTTATCACTGTAACATAGATTTCCAATATAAGCATTCTAAACATTAATTTGATTTTGAAACAAGTTAGTTTTGTTTTTGATTAGTAAGCATCATAAAAACCTAATGTTAAAATATTTCAACAAGCACTAAAGTTTAATTTTTCAATTTTTGATATAAGTAAACAGAGTGAGGTGTTTCATTTAAATTCAAAATGGGAAATCATTAACAAAGTACTTTAGGTAATTAAAGTTTGAATATGTAAGGAATTAGAATCGATATTTTTGATTCCATGTTCCAAACTCTATCTAACACATTTAAATATGTGAATATTTATCACTGGGCATCAATAGACAGTCTTATAGCCATGGGACGTAGCTGCAAATTCTGCAAGATAACCGCAGGATACTATCACTTATTTAGCTAAGAGTAATGGCCAGTGGCAATGTTCCTGAAATACTACCTCAAGCATGTTTAGGGTCTAGTTATATATTCTAGTAAATGTTCCTCTCTAGTTTATCCAGTAGAGTTTTAGGAAGTCTAACCTGAAGCGGTTTCCTTGAATTACATATGAAAAGAAAACTGTCCTGCTGTTACACATTGACATGTATGCATGACACAACATAATCTGAAAGTCCTGTACTAATTGCTGCAATAAGTAGAAAACAAATATTATATATCTAGTCAAAACAAGAATTTAAGTAAAATTAATTTTTACAACTTTAAAATCGATTGTGCCATAAATGACTTCAGCATATTGTAAAGATGTACATTGAGGATTCTTGCTATGTGTTACATCTTATAATTCTTATTACATGTGTTACACTTAGTACTTTT
>JAQHUG010000724.1:93852-115006 GCA_028555095.1 Dicrostonyx torquatus | reverse complement strand
GTTTTAACTTTAACATAGTAAAATTATATATAACATAAGTACCAAGCAAGAGCTACAGTTACAATATTTACATCTACTATCATTTTATCATAACTAAGGAAAACTATAATTATAACTATCTATCCTCCAACTCCATCAAAGACTCCAAAGGGATATAATATTACTAAAGTAAGCAGGAAGTACAATGTAAACAACTTCCAAAACTCTAGAATAGACAGACATCTAGCTGCCTGGGCAGTCTCCTAAAGTTCTTCATATCATTCGAACATCTATCTTCAGTCTACAGGCCCATAATATCCAGCAGACTTTTCCATGAAGAAGAAAATTACAAAGATATTTCTGCCTATATTGGCAGTTTGTCAATCACTTTTTTTTTCTGTCCTGGCAGACTGTTTCATGAAACAGGAACCTTGAAGGACTGCCTCACCTTTAGACAAGTTCTACAGTTGCTTCTCTGCAGGTCCCACATGTCAAGTTCATCAAGCAGTCCAGGAAAGAGCAATTTTTGGCCCAAATGTCTAACAAACTCCATAAGGAGACTCTTCAATGTCCATAATCGTCTTGAAGCAGCTTGGTGCTGCCAGGAGTAGATGTGTCTCACTGTCATGAGAAGTCTTTAGTACTTAAAACATTTTAAATGCCATATTCTGTAAGTGTTTGAAAGGTTTGAAAAATGTCCATCTAACTTAAATATATTTCTATATCTAGAAAATCTAATTAACATGACTACAATCTTGATTATTAAAGGTGATTATCTATTAACCTATATTTCTTAATTATAAATTACATTTTTAAATGAGCTGCACAAACACTAAACTTTAAGCAAGAACAGAAATATATATATATAAAATCTCTATAGCATATCTCCCTTTAAATGTAAACCAATATTTATAAACAATATTTGGGAATTTAGGCACAGTTCTTTCCAAACTGTTTCCTTCTGTCTGATGGGCAAAGTATTTGGGGGGGAGTCCACAGTGACTTTTTGGGGATCTTAGTCTATCAAACCATGTTAGTCTGGAAGGATTCTCTAGGTTCTCATTTTCTGTGGAAACAAAAGAAGAACATCTTTTCCAAAGCAACTTATCCTGAGACTCAATTTTTGAAGTCAAGAAAACTTTAAAACATAAGCGTTGGTTTAGCTTTACAGTCCCCAGAATCAAATGTCTGTCAGCAGTCAAAAACACAAAAACAAAAACAAAGAAAACACAATAGTATACATAATCCAGACTCTCTGTGTATATTCCATCTTTTCATGACATATTTTTCTTATTTACTATTATTACTTTTCTACAAGAATAATATTTATTTTATTATATTTACTTTTAAAATTATTACTGTCTTTATTTATATTTAGTTTACTGTCTTTACTTTTCCTTCTCTCTCCCAAGCCTATGTACATTTGTATGTTTTTTAAACACACTGTGTCTTGTTTAGAGGTCTTTTATGTTTGAATCTGTCCCATTGTATATCTGTAATTTTTCCCATCCTAGTGAGCTTTTAAAATGGTAAGCATCTTGGCTGCAGTGCACATGGGTGCTGGCTCTGCCCCTCTCAACTTTTCAAATGGTGGAGTTACCATTACCACCAGTTCTGGGACCTCCAGGTAGAAGTTGCACTCACTACTTTAACTCTGAGAAGGCTCGTTCAGCACATAAACCCTTTTTATCTCAATAATAGTTAAATCTGTTTTGCAGTGCACTGTGTGTCCTGGAAACATCTCTGTGTATGGGGGCAGGAATCCACCATGCTCTACTGCTTGTACAAGCCAAGGAGACCTGATTCTGCTGCCTACCCAGTCAGGAAGCACTGAGTCATAGGAATAGTCTCAGCTACTTTCGTCCAGACCCTGAGTATGCACACAAGCACCAGGCCCACAAATGCCATTCAATTGCTAGGCCTCCATTTCCATTTTGAAACCATGGAGGTATTTATTTATTTATTTATTTATTTATTTATTTATCTATCTATCTTTCGCTACTACCACTGAATCAGGAAGACCTTGCTTAAAAGAATCATGCCTCTGCTTGCTTTTAGCAAACAGAGCCCACCCATGAAAATGCTGCTTTAGCCATGCTTAACTCTCTTCTTTTGTGTCTAAGATTTCATTTTCTGCTTTCTCAGGTTTTACATGGATTTAGTCGACCACATTGGCATGCCAATTTGTAGTGAAGGGACACGTGTTTATTTTCTGGCCATCCAGACTACCAAGATAATCACACATAAACTATATTATTTGCAATACTGTTTGGCCAATAGCTTAAGCATGTTTTTAGCTACCTCTTACAGGATAAATCAAACCATTTCTGTTATTTTATATTTTAACACAAGGCTTGTGATCTATCGACAAGGTTCTGGCTAGTGACTTGCATCTTTCTTGTCTGGTGTCTCCATGATATCTCACTCACTCTGCTTTTCCTCTCCCAGCATTCAGCTTAGTTTTCCCATCTAGCTCTATTCTGCTAAGCCACTGGTTGAAACAGCTTCTTATTTGTTAACCAATAAAAGCAACACATATACCAAAAGACTTCCCAAACACATAAAGAATTTGGAGAAATCTCACATAAGCAACTTCACAGCATACTTGAAATCTCTAGAACAAAAAGAAGCAAACCAGGAAGAGTAGACTGCAAGACATAATCAATATCAGGTCTGAAATATATAAAATAGAAACATAGAGTACAATACAAAAAAATCAACAAAACAAAGAGTACAATATAAAAAATTAATGAAATGTGGAGTTGGTACTTTGAGAAAATCAACAGTATAGTCAAACTTCTATCCAAACTAAGCAAAAAAGGCAGACAGAGACTATTAAAATTACAAAATCAGAAAGAAGAAGAGGAACATAACAACAGAATAACAACAGATCCCGAGGATATACAGAGAATCATTAGCCATATTTCAAAAACCTATATCCATGATATTGGAAAATCTAACAGAAATGACAACTTTTTTGATAAGTACCAAAAACAAAAATTAAATCAAGACTAGATAAGCAATTTAAACAAACCTCTAACCCCTAAGTAAATAGAAACAGTAATTAAATGTTTCCCATCAAAAAAAAGAAAAGAAAAAAATGACCAGTTGGTTTCAGGGCATAATTTTATCATAATTTCAAAGAAGGCCTAATACTAATAATCCTAAAGTTTTTCTGCACAATAGAAACAGAGAGAAAATTGCCAAACTCTTTCAATGAAGCCACAGTTGCCCTAATACTCAAAACAAACTAAGCTGAAACAAAAAAAGAGAGTTACAGACCAATCTTCCCCAAGAACATTGATGACAAAATACTGAAGAATTTTATTCAAAAGCATGTTTTAAAAAAAACAACCAACATGATCAAGTATTCTTTATCACAAAAGGGCAGAGGTGGCTCAACATATAAAAATCTGTCAATGTATTGCACATGGAGAAGAATGTGTAACCCAGTTACACTGAACTTGAAAGAAAAGAAAGTGGGAAGTAGTCTTGAACACAATGGTACTGGAGACTCCTTCCTGAATATAACAGCAGAAGCACAGACACTGAAATTGACAATTAATAATTGGTACCTCCTGAAATTGAAAAGCTCTGTAAGACAAAAATACACTGCCAATAAGACAAAATGTCAGACTACAAAATGGAAAAAGCTCTTCACCAATCTCACATTTGATGGAAGACTCATATCCAAAATATATAATTTATGAAATGAGACATCAAAATACCAATTAATCCTACTAAAAATGAGGTACAGAATTAAAGAATCCTCAACAAATGAATCTTGAATGATCAAGATACACTTAAAGGAGTGTTCTATATCCTTACCTATCAGGGAGATGCAAAACAAAATGATTTTGAGATACCATCTTATTCTTGTCAGATTTGATAAGATCGAAAATGCTAATGACAGCCTATGTTGAAAGTATATATAGTAAGGGAACATTCCTCCACTGCTGGTAGGAGTGTAAAGTTATATAGCCACTTTGGCAATTGTTATGGCAGTTTCTTGGTCAATTGGGTTTCAATCTACCTCCAGACCCAGTGATATCACTCTTGGGCATATACCCAAATGATGTTCAACCAGACTGCAAGGGCACTTGCTCAACCATGTTTACAGCAGTATTAATTTTTAATAACTAGTACTTATCTGGAAACAACCTAGATGTCCTTCAACTGAATAATTAATAATAAAAATGTGATATACTTACACAATGGTGTATTATTCCTCAGCAGAAATAAAAAACAAACAATAACATCATGAAATTTATGGCAAATGATTGGAGCTAGGAAAGGTCATCCTGAGTGAGGTATCCCAGATCCAGAAAGACCAATACAGTATGTATTCAGTCATAAGTGGATATTGGATGTAAAGCCAATGAAAACCAAGCTGCAGTTTTCAGCACCGGAAAGGATGAATAACAAAGCAAACCCTAAAACAGAATCATGGATCTCCCTGAGAAAAGTATATAGATGAGATAATCTGGGAAAACTGTAGGTTGTGGAGTAGAGTTGTGAGGACAGGGTGATGAGGACTTGGAGCATTGGGATAGTCTACTGATAGGCATGAAAGCAGAGGAGAGTAATGAAGGTGATAGGTTGACAGAGGAGGCTATTGGGGTCTTGGTGAGAAATCTGATGCCAGGGAAATTCCCAGGAATCTATGGGGATGACCCCATCTAGGACTCCTAGAAATGGTGTAGAGGGTGTGTGCACTGGCCTTCCCTTGTGATCAGATAGGTGAATGCCTTGTTTGGCATCATGGAGCCTTCACCCAGTACTTGATGAAAGTAAATGTAGAGATTCAAGGTCAGGCACTGGGCCCATCTCCAAAGAGCAGTTGAAGAGAGGATGGAGGAATGCAAAGGGTGGGGATGGACTCATGTTGGGGAAACCCACAAAAACAGTTGACTTGAACTTTTGGGAACTCACAGACTCTGGACAGCCAGCTGTGGGGCTGGCATGGGACCAACATAGACCCTCTCTGCCTAGGTGATGTTGTGTAGTTTGGTCTTTTGTGGGGCTTATATCAGTGAGACCAGGCATTATCCCTGATTCATGTGCTGTCCCTTTGAAATTTATTCTCTGTGGTGGGATACCTTGTTCAACCATGATGCATAGGGGAGGAGTTTGATCCTATCTCAACTTGGTAACACATACATTGTTGATTCCCATTGGAGGCCTTACACCATCTGAATGGAGAGGGAGGAAGAGTGAATAGGGAGGTGGAGGGGAAGCAGGGGGAGGGAATTGAAGGTAAGAAAGAGGGAACTGTGTTTCATACATAAAATAAATTTTAAAAATATGGAAAGGACAATATTATTCAAAGTGCATAGATGATTTGTTATAAAATAGCTAATTTCAGAGACCTAATATAAACAAGGTGACTCAAGAATTCAAGAGATTGTGACAACATACAAAAGACTGCACACAATTAAGCCAGAGAAATACCCAGTATGAAGAAGGGAAAGTAGGCACAAAATCCCACAATTATTCAAGGAGTCACTTTTAACTTGTAAAAGTTACTGGGACAGAAAAGTTGGTTTTCTTCAGCAAAGTGACACAGACTGTATCAGTTATAGTTCGGGGCAGGTTTGCCTCAGGAGTACTTAGTTAACAGTTGGTTAATCTGACTCTATGATTTTAGTATCCTTTTCCTTTTTTTTTAGGAGAGAAAAAGAACATGTATTTGTGTGTTTGGGATTAGGGTTGAAGATGTAGGAGATGATGTAGAAGGAGGATGAATATGATAAAATACACTATCAGAACACATTTATAGAATCCATTCTCCATTACTTTAAAATAATACTTGAGATTTTCTAAGAAATGACATGTCATATTTGCTTAGCACAAAAATCTAAAAAACATAACATGTTGGATATTTTATGTGACCCAAAGGATCTATTAATTATCATTTGTGTGTGAACACTTGATATTCATAAATATAACATGACATTATGTTATATAAATACATATGACTCTAGTTTATTCATAATATTGTATAAAATGCAATATTACCATTTTTTTAATTTTTTTTATTTTTTTATTGTTAAAAGAAAAATTTACATTTACTCCCCTTGCCCGGGCCCTCCCATTCCCCCACTACCCCACCACCCTCCCCCTGCTTCCCTAAGATGGGGCAGGATACCCTGCCCTATGAGAAGCCCAAGGCCCTCCCCCCTCCATCTCGGTCTAGGAAGATGTGCATCCATATAGAATAAGTTCCCAAAAAGCCAATACATGCAGAAGAGCTAGGTCCCGGTGCCATTATCATTGGCTTCTCATTCAGTCCCCACTGGCAGTCACATTCATAGGGTCCAATTAGGTCATATGCTCATTCAGTCCTGGTCCAGCTGGATTCGATGAGCTCCCAATAGATCAAGCACACTGTCTCAGTTGGTGGGCCAGTCCCTCATGGTCCTGACTTCCTTGCTCATCTTCTCCCTCCTTCTGCTCTTCCACTGGACCTTGGTAGCTCAGTCCCTTTCTCTGATGTGAATGTGGGTCTCTGGCTCTATCTCCATCCATCATGCGAAATTTCTATGGTGACGATTAAGATATTCAACATATATGTACACATATATGTAGTTGGGCCAAAGTATATTATACTTGCTACCTCCTCCACTTGAGCTATATACTCTCCAACAAAACCTCCCATTGAATTGACTCTAAAGGATTTCTAAGAAATTCACAAAACAGAACACATTATTTCTGTTGCCCTTCTATAACTTGAAGGGAAGACCTTATTGCTGAAAGCAAAACTTAAAATTTGGAGACTTGAAGGATTTTAAATGAAGGTTCCTTGAAGTCTCCTCTTTGAAGACAAGCTCTTTATTGTATCTGAAACTGATGTGCAAGGCACTAAATAAGAATGACAATAAATATGTCTAGTCAACTGCGAGGCTTATGAGTCTAGCAAGACGACCCTCAAAGTGCCATATTGAAAGAAAGAAACAAAAAAAAAACCCAGATTTTTAAATGAATTAAATGTTCATTCATTAGGAAGAATGTTATTCATGTTTTTGCTAGCCTAGCTGACTACCAGAGGATCATAGTCTTTAGAGAAGGACCCACTACTTCCATTGTCCCTGTGCAATTCATTTTCTCACTGTAACCTAAGTACCCTTACATTCATAGACAATTGTACCTCACACTTCTTTTGGAAGCAGATGGAGACCACAATAGAGACACACAATTGATTGAAATTAGCGGAATAAGTGACGTTGTTTTGCTCAGGAAAGAAACAATAGCTGTTCAAGCCACTTGTACATGTGTAAGGTTCGAAGACAAACTCTGAAGAGGAGTGTAGAATATTGTAAAAACTAAAACATCAGGATGCTTGTTGAAAGATTATGCAATTGAAGCATGATATGGAAACTGCCTTGTAGAAGATTTGTTTGTACTGTTGTTCAGAGACAGCCAATGGAGTTAATCGTTGAGTCACAGGGGGGAGTACACGTTCATCTGGCAATAATAAACCACAGAGTTTTCTGATAGATCCAGAGGAAGATAGAGAGACACAGAGAGGAAGAAGGAGAGGCTTGGAAAGGTTCTGACCCTTTTTCAAATTGGGAGAAAAAGGTCAGCTGATCATTTCTCCATCACTCTGCTGATCTATAAGATTTATACCCTAATATCTGAACCTGATTATTTATTAATAAAACAATAAAAGGAGCCACGATATTTGGCATTCAACACTTGTCCTTATATCTCTCAAAAGTGGTAGAGCTGCCAACCTTGGCTTCCAGCCCCAGCCCTCTTGCCCCTGTGAGTTCAGGGAATTTTCTCCTTACAGTCTGTGATTGCAGTCCAGCCTTGGCCTCACATTGCAGGTGACTGAGCCTGACTGAGCATTCCACTGCCAGCGGGCTTTGTTATTAAAACCACCCGGGTTACCTCACCACTGTAAAAGCAGTTGACTTTAACATGGCCATGTACCACTTGTGCTTTCTGTACAGCAGTCTGGTGCAGACTTCTCCTTGCCCTTCCTGGGCACTTACCCTCTCTGCTTGTGGCAGACAGTTTGGTGCCCTTCCATCTTGCATCTCAGACACATGTGCTTCTCCTACTTGTTAGCTATGTCTGATCTTCAGGAGGCTCCCCCCTCTTCCTACATGGCTTGTGAGTAACTGCTAGTCCAGAATTGGGCACACACAGCTGAACACCCATTTCTGGAGCTCCTTAACCTTGCACAGGTCTGCCTATGCTGTCATCATCAACAGCTCTGGCGAGCAGGATGGGAATTCTTAAAGGCATTTTATGGTTTAAATATATTTAAAAAGTATTATTTCTCATGTTAAGTGTAAGAAAACGATATTACTGTATAGGAAATTAGTATGGATCGGCAATGGAGTCTTTAAAAATGGAAAAATTAAATGAAGGGGTAACCAATTTAGCTGGGTTTGGTATATTGACCAATAATTCATAATTATTACAAATTTTGGAAATTCATGTTTTATCCATATAATATGGCTTGCTAAATGTATCAAATATGAATATTTGACTGATAAGATACAAACTTTAGGAAGACTTATTTCACACAGAAGTTTCTGTCCTACCTGGTACCACAGACATTCAATCCCAAAAAATCATGCAAAGACTTATATTAATTATAAAGTATTTGGCCTATTAGCTCAGAATTATTATTAACTAGATCTTCCAACTTAAATTAACACATAATTCTTATCTATGTTTAGACACATGGCTTGGTACATTTTATCAGTACAGCAGTCTCATCTCGCTTCCTCTGCATCCAGGTTGCAACTATGTCTTGCCTTTCCTTTTCCCAGAATTCTCTTAGACTAGTTTCCTTGCCTATCCTTCCTGTCTGCCTACTGGCCAATTAGCATCTTATTAAACCAATCCTTACAGTGTACCAAAGCATTATTCTACAACTTAATATTGATAAGATCTAAAATTTAGGAAAACTTAGAAATGAAATAAATTTTTTTCTGGTAAGATAAGTCTTAAAAATTTTTAATTTTAAGATAAGTCTTAATGTGAGAGGGTGGAGATGGAGGAAGGGTGGATATTGGAGAAGGGAGTTGGATATCTACATTAACGGGAGTCATTTTAATATTTGCAAGAGACTTGTCCCTGGAGGGGATCCCAGGTATTCACAGGGATCTCCCAGCTAGGTACCTGGGAGCAGAGGAGTGGGTGCCTGAACTGAACTTGTCCCATAGTTACTTTGTTGAATATATCAATCGGCACTGTAGAAATTTTGCATGATGGATGGAGCCAGAGCCAGAGACCCACATTCACACCAGAGCAAGGGATCGTGCTACCAAGGTCCAGTGGAAGAGCAGAAGGAAGGAGAAGATGAGCAAGGATGCCAGGATCGTGAGGGACCGGCCTATCAACAGAGACAGTGGGCTTGATATATTGGGAGCTCATCAAATCCAGTTGGACCAGGACTGAATGAGCATATGAACTAACCAGACTCTCTGAATGTGACTGCCAATGGGGACTGATTGAGAAGCCAATGATAATGGCACTGGGACCTATCTCTTCTGCATGTATTGGCTTTTTGGGAACTTATTCTATATGGATGCACATCTTCTTGGACCGAGTTGGAGTGGGGAGGGCCTTGGGCTTCCCATAGGTCATGGTATCCTGCCCCATCCTTAAGGAAGCAGGGGGAGGGCGTTCGGGTAGTGGGGGAGCGGGAGGGTTGGGAACAAGGGGAGTAAATGTAAATTTTTCTTTTAACAATAAAAAAAGAAAAAAAATTGCTAAAATCTTCCCACATATTTGTTTTAGCTCTTCTTTACAGACATATATAAAGCAAATCTTCTTGTAGTTACAACTCAAAAATTAAAGCTGTTTATGGAGTTAAATACTGACTCTAAACCCAAACCTTTTCATTAAATGAAAATTCAAAGTCTCTGTTGTAGCAGGTTTTCTTGGACAGTCAGCTCCTAAATCATGACATGGAGCATTTTTATTAATTATGAATGATTTTCCTTAGGTAAGGCTTATCCTACTAGCTCTTATAACTTATAATAACCTATTTTTCTTCACCTACATTTTGCCGAGGGTTTTTTCTTTTTTCTTTTTTAACCTTCCTTTCATTCTCAATGTCCTGTTTTTCCTGCTTCCTCCATGTCTGGTTGGCTGATGTCTGCCTGACTGCCTGGTCCTGAATGTCTCCTGTTTCTCCCTTATTCTCTTTTCTTTCAAGTCTAGATACCTCCTCTTACTCATTCTTATTTCCTGCCAGTCCCACCTATCCCTCTATTGCCTAGCTATCAACTCTTCTGTTTTTTTTATTAGACCATCAGATGCTTTAGGCAGGCAAAATACATCTTTATTTACAAAAAACATATCTTTACATCATTAAAAATGTAACCCACTTTAATATAGCTAAGTAATGTTCTGCCACATAAAGAAAGGTTTACATAGTTAAAATAATATTCTGTGCCACTCTCATGTCAGAGGAGAAAAGAAGAAAACCAAAATTAAGGAACTATCAATTGTCAATAATCTTACCTTTGGTTTAATATCAAAATTTCTATGATTAATATGTATATCTTTATATTTTTAAACTTTCTGTTATGATATCAATGGTTATATAGAGTACTAACTAATTCTGGAAACAGGCCTCTTCTAACTTCCTGTATGTGATTTCAGGCTTGATTTTTAAGCAGTTAATTAGGAATTAAGCTTGTACACCCTGGATGTATTTAATAGACTGTGGTCCTTTAACCCATCAAATATTTTCTGTATGCGACATTCAAATTGTTCAAGTTTTCTGTAGTGAACTATGACCATTCAAAAGATGAGATAAAGATCAAGTCCTGAGAGTGCTAGCTGTTTTCTTCCATGTGTTGGGAAAGTTCAACACACGTACAAAGTTCTGGCTGGAGTAGTCTATGATGCTGGACCATCTTAGCTGACCTGCACAAAACTGTCCTGAGACATTTTGTAGTCCAAAGCTGATATTAGGGTGGTATTTTTTTATCTTGACATATGTCAGAGTTCATTTTTAGGAAAGGTCATGGTTCACTTTGGCAAGACAGGGAAGGACATTCCTTCAAAACTTCCTGCTTCATAAAATACTGTGTCACAAATTTTATACCTGTAGGCCAAATATGGATGCCCCAATGTTGCCAAGGAAACATGGAGTGACTCTTCAAAGAGTCAGGTGTATTTGTCATTTCTATAGTTTTGGAAATTGTTTTCTCATCTCTACTTGCCTATTCAAATAATATTATAACCTTCTCAGGTCTCAGATGGAGTTGAAGACTTGATAGTTATAGTTACAGTTTTCCTCAGTTATGATATAAAATAAATTAAGTACAAAATTTTGTACTCACCAATAGAGAATAGATAATGAAGTATTTTTTTCTGAATTTGTCAAATACAAATGAACTGGATATTGTGAATGTAATTCTTAATAATTATTCTTATTCTATATAATTTCACTTTGTTAAAGTTAATATCTTCTCTTTTTATTTAGATCACACCTGATAACTGTTTTTATTGTATATAATTTTGCTATGGTAAAAATAGTTTATTTTTATTTAGACAAAAATGGGAAAATGTTGTTGAAGATTGATTTGTATTATTTTTCTGAGACTGCCAAAAGAGTTAAACCTTGATCTAGATGGTGGAGTTCATGTTCAATTGGCCAGAGTAAACCACAGAGTTTCTGGCTGACCCAGAGAAAGACAGAGAGAGGCAGAGAGAAAAAGTAAGTATCTGGGAAGACTCACAGGTATTTTCAATCAAGAAAAGTGGAAAAGAGGGTCAGCTGTTAGTTTTCCCATTGCTCTGTCAGATTTATACCATAATATCTCACATCAGAGCTTTGTTTATTAATAAAATAATAGAGCTTCTTTAAAGCTGCACTAATGAATTCTCAACAATATATTTACCAAAACATGACAAGCACAATGATAACAACAGTTAACATGAAGCTGATTCAGTTTTCTCCTGGGATGAGTTTTCTGATAATTTTTGAGTGCCCAGACTTACACACATTTACACAGAAACAATACTAAATAGACCTAGTAGCGTGTGTTTGTGTGTGTGTGTGTGTGTGTGTGTGTGTGTAATAATATCTGAAATTACAGAAGAGGTCATGAACTTAAGAAGGTATGGAATGAATGCAAAAAATCTGAAGAAATGAAAGAATGGGAATAGGTAAATCAGTACTTACATGTGAAAATACCAAATATCAAATAAATAAATACATTAAAATGGAAATAATGGAAGTATCACAAAGAAATAAGAAATTATTTCTCCAGTTCCATGTGTCATCTAAAATTAAACAACATTGCTGATGTAAAAATATATTAAATATAACCATTACTAACGTATTTATTTTGTATTTTGTTTCCCCTACAATGTAATTTTCCAAAAAAAAATAAAAGAAGGAAGGAAGGAAGAAAGAAAGGAAGGAAGAAAGAAAGAAAGAAAGGAAAATAAAACAACTTTTTTCTAATCGTATTTGGGCAGGTTAAGGTGAGATGAAAGTAAGTGCACTTTTTACATGTAATTTTAATATCGGGTTTCTTATTTTTCTCTCCTTGCCCCTTACTTGTATATTTCTACTTTTTGTCCCTGTTGGATGCCTTTGGTTAAGGAATGCATTTTTTGCTATTAGTCTTCACATATTAGTGTGAAGCATTTTGCCTAGTTGTCCCTGCTCTTAAAGTCCTCACCTTGAGTGAGGAATCTGCCCTATTTATTTGGAGTCAGTAATGGGACTCTATGTTTTGTGAGCACAACAGTGTTACCTTTGCTCATTAATTAATTGAGTGTGGTAATGAGGTCATGGCTACAAAGTCAAAGTAGGAGAAAATGGAAAATAAGGCAATTTATCTACCAAGGCAGAAACAGTAAAAGCCTACTAACTGTCCTTAACAAGACACTTGTTTGGTAGTTAATTTTAGGAGCTTTTCATCATTAACCCCTTCTCCTATTTTTCTTCACTCTTCTTTAATAGTCCTTCTCTTCTTTCCAAGTCTTCTTTTTGTATAAGCCTCGCTTAGTTTAATTAAAGCTTCTTTGTCAACTGTTGGAGGAGATTATTTACCAGAACAAGTGCAACGTTTTCAATGTTAATATTGCAATGTTCCTTGTGTTAAATGTTGAATAGATTATTAATGAGAAATATTTCATTAAGCTTAAGCTGATTTAAAAACAAAAGTTGAAATATTTTATAACCTTAATTCATTACGTTGAATTCTATGGCTAAAATATTAACTCTTTTTTTATAATCAAAGTGCTTTATTTTCTATTTTATACAAATAGTATATAATATATTATAAATCTGCCTTTTAAATATTGGTACAGCAAAATTTAAATATATTACTTAATTCAAAATATGTGAAAGAGAATGTCATTGGGCTAACTCCACTTGAATTTCTGAGAAAAATTCATGGTATAGCTATTGTAATCAGCAGGAAGATTTTATGTGAGTTAGCCAATTTCCATAATAGGTTAATTTCATTCTTAAAGAATATTGCAAATAATCAATATCAAATCACAATTAAAATATTGTGATGTAAAATTTCCCTAATTTATCAAAGTATATTTATAGTTTGTCAGATCTTATTGAGCAAACCCATCTCTCTCAATTATCTAATCAGTGAAGTTTAACTAGAGATAAATTACATGTATTTTTCTTAGCTTAATGATTGCTAACTGCCCTCATATTTTGCACATTTTTCATGTAGTATTTTCTTAAGCACCTAATATATATACATATACATGTAGAAATATTTTATCAAGAAAATGTGTGGTTTTATAAATCTATAAATAAGAGGATCTGACAGTAAAGACCTCAAAAATAAAATGAAATTAATTGTACATCATCACTTAATAGATTGTTCTCATGTTCAAAGATTTATTCAGTGCAGATAAACACTGTTTTTCACCCAAAATGTTAGAGTTGATATTTTTGAAGAAAAAAATGTTACCTTAATTTAAATAAATATGATAAGGTACAATGAAATATATATTCTTTCTCAATTTATCAATGATTGAGTGTGCCTATTGTAAATGATTATTTGTATATGCCAACTTAAAGTTTTATATCTTTATGAAAACAACATTTAATATTTGCACTCAGGTGAGTTACTTTAATTCTAAAAATAAGGGATGAGTGGATAAATTCAGCTGAAAGTTTCATCACATCAGAATGAGAGAAAGAACCTAATCTAGAAATATTCTCATTGTAATGTCTCTTCTTAGCAATGTGTTCTCATTTGGAATCAACTAAAACACAAACTGCTTGTCACTCCTCTTAGCAATTTTCTTGATCATATTATTTCCAGTACGAAGAACCATGTTAAAGGTTTCTGTGGTGCTGTGGCAATTCTTATTTTTATAACTAAAGCATTAAAACAGCAACAGTCTTTTTAGTTCTATGTCCAAAATGACTCGTGATATTAAGAAGACTTTCGGAACATTTTTGTTTTGACTTATTGCAATAGTCTAATATGCCTAAAGTGAATTTTCAGAAAGTTATTCACAGAGCATTAATGTTTCTGAACAAATCTAGATCCATGGACTGCTGTGAGGCTTGCCCATCTGAAGAAGCAATTCATAAAATGTAATGAACATCTGATTCATCTCGGGCTGCTTGTTAAGCAGGCAGATTTTTGGATCCACCTCCACATTCACTGAAGCAGAATTTCTGCCGAGAACATTTTCCATAGCTAAATAAGGATTATGATCTGGCAAAAACTTTGCTGGCTGAATGAAACTAGCTAGCCTCTTAAAAAGTGCAGATTTGAATTCCTTCTGTGCTCTTGAAACCCATCTTAAAATTTTGCAGAGTGCAACAAAATTAGCCAGTTTTCTTTTCTATAAAAAGGGAATGAACATTTGTCAAAAAGCTAGAATTTGGAAGACTGGGATTCAAATGCAGATATGTCTGGCTCCACGTCTGTGAGTTTTCTGGGACAATATGGGCATCACTGATACTCAGAGTTTCTTGTATGAATTTATGAATTACTTTAGAATCTATTGCTGCATAATCACTTAGACAAAATCCCAGAAAATATAGACATAATTCCTTATTTTTATTTTAATGCATCTCTCAAACTAACATTAGTATACAATGTAAAACTCAATAAAAATTTTACTTTTTGGAGCCTCTACAACTGACTTCATACTTAAATATTCTGTATAATTTTATTTCTTCTAGTTAATTCTGTTATTTAAATTTTAGCTATTTTATGTGAACTTATTCTATTTTTGTTTGAAATAAACTTTATATTCTTGATATTTGTTTCTAAGTCATTCTACCTCTGAGACTTAGTACAGGTTCCAGGTAAGATGGTTTTGCAATTAACAAAATCTGTTGTTATTCCAGGGTATCCATGTTTGGTTTCTGGAACCCACAACAGGCAGCTCACAACTTCCTGTAACTGCAGCTCCAAGATATCAATGTCTTCTTCTGTTTTCTGTAGGAACACACACATACACACACACAAACACATACATGAACACACATTAGAAAATATAAACAGTTAAATATATGGTGAACCTGGTGGTTTGAATTAAGGTGATGATCATAGGCTCATAGGGTTACATTATTGAACATGTGGCCTTCTTGAAAGAAGTATGACAGAGGGTAGAGGGTGACTTTGAGATCTCAGGAGCTCACGCCGTGCCCAGTGTCACACTCTCTTCTTGCTGCGTGCAGATGAAGAACTCTCAGTTAACTCCTGAAACAACTCGTCTGCCTTTGTATTGCCATGCTTCCAACGATGACAAAATTGACCTAAACCTCTAAACCTGCAAGTTAATCCCAATGAAATAATTTTTCTTTATAAGGCTTGACATTACCATGGTGTCTTGTCACAACAATAGAAACACCAATTAAGACAGAAACCCATTGGTGTACAGATTAAAATTTCATTTTAAAATCATACTCTGTAATATGTAATAATTGCTGAAAAATGAAAACTTCTAACACAATCTTTATTTACATTTAACAAATACTAACATTTTATAATCCTATATAATAATTTCTCGTTTCCTATCTATTTTGCTTTGCCTTGGTATCTGTCTCAATTTCCTGCATTATTCCAGAAATAAAAAATATATGAAATAAGGCTTACATATTCATAGTTCAATTACCCAAATCAGCAATTAGTTACAAAACACTATATAATTATTACACTATAAACATTAGGCTAATATCACAGCATAAAATAAGCTACTATACCCAATTATAAATTGAATGACAAATTATTATGATTTGGTTTTTTGTTGCTGTTACTTTGTTGTTTTTAGATCTTTTTCTATTGTAAAATTTCCTCAATTTATCAGAACATTTATGTTACTAGTTGAAAATAAGACAATTTTGCAACAAATATAACAAAACATATGTTTGGTAACTGGTCATTATTGTGTATTCCCCATCTACATCTTGGCAGAAAT
This sequence comes from Dicrostonyx torquatus, assembly GCA_028555095.1. Taxonomy (NCBI): domain Eukaryota; kingdom Metazoa; phylum Chordata; class Mammalia; order Rodentia; family Cricetidae; genus Dicrostonyx; species Dicrostonyx torquatus. Next base: position 98,626 of record JAQHUG010000724.1, on the reverse strand, counting down.
TCCATAGAATCCATTTTCAATTTATTATTCTTATTCTTGTTGTTATTATCATTATACTATTTTTTAGGTTTTTAAAACAGGGTTTCTATGTGCAACCGCTCTGGCTGTCCTGGAAATCCCTTTGTAGACCAGGTTTGCCTCAAAATCAAAGAGATCCTCCTTTCTCTGCCTCCCAAGCACTGGAATTAAAGGTGTGTATCTCCGTTGCCTGGCTGCATTTTCAATTATTTTATTGATTATCAAAACATACATTGACTCTTTCTCCCATTACAGTGATAGCTTGTTTCAAGATGTGGATCTTATATGGTTTTAAACCACCGTTATTTTTCTCCAAGTTATTATCCATTACATTATCTTTATAGGCGTCTGTAACCACAAATGTACATTCTTTCTTTAAATGAACTACCATAGAGGAAAAATTAGAGTGTTCAGCAGGTAAAGGTGACTACTACTAATCCTAAGTTCAACACCTGGAAGCCACACTGCAGAAGAAAACAACTAGGTCCTGCATATTTTCCTCCTACATACCCTGTTGTACATAATTAACAAAAAGATGAATACCATATATGTGTGTACATCCATATAAACACATAGTAAAAATATATATTTAAATATATTAAACTATATTTAATAATATATAATTGATGGACACCTCTGTTATTTCAGACTCAAGAACAGAGTGTTGTAGCATGTAGAATTCAAATTCACTCCTGATGGTTAATCAGGATCCCTACCTTTTTCAATGAATAGCTAAATCTTACTATTCTATTGCTGTGAGGAGACAACATGACCAAGGAAACTTATAGAAGGAAACATTTGATTGAAAACTGGCTTACAGCTTCTGAGAGTTAGTGCAATATAATTATGATGAGGAATATGGAAGGCAGGCATGTGTTGGTGAACTAGCAGACAGTTGTATCTTGATCCTCAGGTATAGACTGCAAAACGGTCTTGTGCACACAGATCAGCACTTGAGAAGTCAGGGAAGTTAAACTCATAGCTCATCTTTTCAGTGGGATGAGGTGCATAGCTGCTCTTCCTGATGCTAGGAATGGATGATGCAGTTTGACAGTCTGGTGTCACTGTGTTGTCTGATGAGATCAACTGTGTCCATATTCCTCAAATTTTGCTTTTTATTTGTTCTAAACCCTTTCCTATAAATCTTGAACATTGCTTTTAGACCATAAAACACATTCTTAAGAGATATGTCTCAAATGTTTCAAAACAGCCTAAACGACTTTCTTGGTATCTTAGGGCCATGCCTATCATTTTTTACCTCAGGCATTAGGCCTATATCAGCCAAGCTCCCTAGATGCTAAGTCATGGGCATGACCTCTGAGTCAACAGCACCCATTCTTAAATAAGCTAGATATACTTTGTAAAGAATCTTAATGTAAATATGTCTTAAATTGTTATACATTTTGGATTGAATATATTATTATCTGAATACTTTTTCTAAAATTGTTCTCTGTTTACCCAAAACAATCTCAGCCAGACTCTAGAAGTCTTGGTCCAGTGTGGGTTATAATAAATTCAGAATGACCCTGTCTTGTCTTTTCATGGATTTTTTTCCTGCTTGCTGTAAAGCCTACAAGGGAGTCCCCATACCCAGTCAGCAGGGACAAGTGAGAATGGGCCTGCAATGGGCTTTAGAACCCTTAAACTCCACACCTAGTGACACCCCAACCCTCATATAACAAGGAAACACCTCCTGATCCTTCCTTAACAATCCACCCACTGCAAGCCACAACTTGATATATGTAAGCCTATGGTAGCAATTCTCATTCACATCACTACATCATGCTCCCTGGCTCCCATAGGCTATAGTCAAATCATAATATAAGATCATTCAATTCAACTTCAAAAGTTTCCATAGACATTCTGACATAACACTTTCAGAATCTAAAGTTGCTTTTGAACCTCAAGGCAATCTCTTAAATGTACCCTCCTGCAAAATCAAAAAGCAAATTACATACTTCTAAGAAATGATGGCACAGAATATGCATTATCATTCTAAAAGGGAGCATAGGGAGTATATCCTGGACCTATGAAAGAATGAAAATCAGGATGACAAAATCCAAATTCTCTAATTCTATGCATGCTTTCAAAGGGCTTACTAGATGGCTTTTTATATCTCCTCCTCCCAGCTTTGATTACTGCAACATACTTCTCTCTCTTGGGCTGACTCCACACCCTATCTACAGTTTTCCTTGGTTAGTATACTATAATACTGTCATCTCCAATACCATTGCAGTCCCTAATACAGTCCAGGCTATACTTTTATAGCTTCACATAATGAACATTCCAGGCATCAATGCAAGGACATCTCTGGAAACATGCATGGGTTTATTGGATTTCATTACAACTTAGGAAGATTCTATAACGTTATCACTCATGATAAAGCCAGAGACACCTGAACAAACGTGACAAGTTCTGCTGCTTAATGAGTTTGGAATTTATATGACTTATATTTGTATATGATTTCACTTATTGATGGTTTCCTTTAATGAATAAGTATTTCTTTTCAGTTATTTAAAGCTTGTCTTTGTGTGGTATTGCTCTGAGGGCATCACTCCTTTCCATTTATCCCTAAATCTTTTCTTAAAATTCTTATCAATTTGACCATAAAACTTGGCTCCAACATTACACTATATTTCCTGGTGCTCCTGTTCTCCTCTAATTGTGTATTTTTTATTTCTTTCATTTTAGTCTTTTTTATTGTAGACCTGCATACAAGTGATCCCTGATACCCAAATGACAAAGTCAACATTAGGTGTTCTTGAAATCTTTTCTGCTAAAAATATTAGTCCTAATATTCTCAGTTTAATCTCTGACATTTTGGGGTAGGATAAAACCAGAAATCAGCCATTTTGTTTGCCAAAATATCATAATAATTTGTCTCTAATATTCTCTTCTGAAACTTCTTGAAGAAGGCTGCCAGACTCTATTTTGATGTCAGAATGACTGCTTCCCATGCTCTACTAGGATGGACTTTTAAACATTGCTTAAAGCATTCAAAATATTTTTCCAGTCCAAAGTCCCAAAGTCTTCCATATTTCTATAACAAACAGCATTATCAGACTTCTAACAACAATATCCCAATTCCTGGTAACAATTTCTGTCTTAGTTGCTGTACTATTACTGTAGAAATAACATGGCTGACATAACTCATAAAAACGAAAAATTTAATTGGTTTTTTGCCCATATTTTCAGAGGGTTAGTCCATTATCATAATGGCATGGAACATGGTGACAAGCAGGTTAACATGAAGTTGTAACAGTAGCTGAGAGTTATAATTTGCAGGCAGAGAGAGAGAAATAGAGAGACTGGGTTAGGTATAGACATTTGTTTTTCTCTGACTGGGTTACCTTACTCAGAATAGTGCATTCAGCTTCATCCATTTCTATGTAAAATTCCTGTTTTTCTCTATATCATACAACCCTCCTCTAAAGCCTTGAAGATCATTCAAAAGAGGTGGTCAAAGACTAAAAATGTAAGAGGAAAAGAACTACCAAAAGGAAAGATTGTGCACACAGTGTGGAAGTTACATAAATGAATACATAGCAGTAATGATATTATACACAAAATCTAGACAAGGTTAATGAAGACAGAACTACACTGTGTATATTAATATGCTCCAAATATATTGTAGCAGATTCGCAAAGACATTGAGAAGATGAACAAGAATAGGAAGAAAGAAGAGAGAGAAGAGAGATAGGAAAAGATAAAGCGCTCATGAAAAAAATGATGTGAGGCACAGAAGAGGCATAGGAGGCATAGATATACATAGAAATCCTTTAAAAAGGAAGAAAAGAAATGAAAAGATAGAAATATCATGACTTTTATATGCTGTTCAGGAATGACTGGCAGATTCACAACACATGATTTAGTTCAACACTCCCAAAATAAATGGAAAAGAATATGTTATAAATCAATTGATATGGGATTTCCCTCTGTATGCTGTGAATACCAGTGGTTTAAAAAGAAACTGCCTTGGGCTGTTGATAGGGCAGAACATAGATAGGTGGGAAAAACTAAATTGAATGCTGTAAGAAAGGAGGTGGAGTCACAGAGAAGCCATGGAGCCTTCACCAGGGACAGATATACTGAAACATTGCTGGTAGCCCATGACCTCATGGCGATGCACAGATAAATGGAGAAGGGTTAAATTAATATGTAAGAGTAAGCCAATATGAAGCTAGAGCTAATAGATCACACAGTGATTTAAATAATACAGTTTCTGTGTATTATTTAATACACAGCCAGGAACCAACAAGCGACTTTCATACAACAATCAATAGCCTTAAAAACCACAATATATAATGGCTTTCTAAATCTGCTCCAAGAAGAGAGCATAAGGGAGTTTAACCCAGTGTCTTCAGGCTGTTAGATTGGGTCTTATATGTATGACAATCTTCCAAATGAGTTAGCAAATGGCCTAATATTTTAATAACAAATTCACATAAATACAATGGAAATGTATTAGAGATTATTAATTCATGAATATTGAATTCAATTTTCTGGTTATTATTTTTAAAGAGAAATTTAAACTAGTAATTTTTTCACAAGTTTCTTTTAAAAGCACATAATTTAAGAAATCTACATTCTATGAACATAGTAGCACAAATGTTTTTGTAGTATGGTTGGGCATCTCTTGGGTATATTCCCAAGAGTGGTATTGCTGGATCCTGAGGAAGGTTGATTCCCAGTTTCCTGAGAAACCGCCACACTGATTTCCAAAGTGGTTTCACAAGTTTGCATTCCCACCAGCAAT
>JAQHUG010000724.1:60742-85574 GCA_028555095.1 Dicrostonyx torquatus | reverse complement strand
CAAAACTGAAGAATAGAAAAAGAAAGTGTGATATATTTACACAATGGGATGTTGCTCTGCTATATAAAACAATGATGAAATTTGTGGGTGAATGACTGGAAGTAGAAAAAATCATCCCAGCCATAGAAATGCAAACATGATATGGACTCATTCACAAGTGGACATTAGGGATAAAGTAAAAGATAATCAGGCTACAATCCCCACCCTGGGGAGGCTACATAACAAGCAGGGACCAAAGAGTGTTGCATACATTTCCCTGGGAATGGAAAAGAGAAGAGATATCTTGGGTAAAGTGGAGGCATAAGGGTAGAATGGGAATTAGGGATTGTGTTGGACACATTCAGAAGGGGAGAGAGGATAATGAAAGAAATGTCATGATTGGGGGCATTTCAGAGTTTAGGGAAAGATTCGCGGCCTGGGAATCTCCCAGAAATCTGCAAGAATCACCCCGGTAAAGACTCCTAGCAATAGTGGAGAGGGTATCTGAACTGGCCATCTACTGTAATCAAATTGGTGACTACCCTAATTTTTATCAAAAAGCATTCATCCAGTAACTGATGGAAGCAGATGCAGAAATGCACAGCCAAGTTCTAGGAGTCATGTTGAAGAGGGAAGAAGGATTGTATGAGCCAGGGTCCCGTTGAAGAGAACAAGGAGGATTCATAGAACCCAGGATGTTACTGTCCTTAGCTTGACCTTAGCTCAGGCTTGCTTTCAAATAGCTCTTATAACTCAAATTAAAACTTTTCATTAATTTATATTTTGTCACAATGCTCATTATTTTTCCTCTATAATCTTGGTGTCCCTTCCTCCATTTCTCACTGGTGACGACAGCACAATATGTTCATCCCCTGAATTTCTCTCTATGCCTAGAAGACTTGCATAACCTCTCCTGCCTAGCTATTGGACATTCAACTCTTTATTGAGAAAATCAGGTGCCTTAGGCAGGATATTTAAAACAGCAACACATCTTCCACAACTGTCACAAATATCCTATACCGTTTTTCTTTTTTGTTTAATAAAATGGAAAGATTTTAACTCTAACACAGTAAAAATATACAATAAGAACAATTTTAAAGTAAGGACTACATTCACAATGTCCAGTCCATTTGTGTTTGGTAAATTAAGAGAAAATACTCTATTATCTATCCAATCTTGTTGACTCCTGAGTTTCAACCCTAAATCTTGTTTATCATAACTTGTATTGCCAGACTAAAAAGATCTTTAGACAGCCCACCAGACATGTTGTCATTTAAAAAACTAGAGTTTCTATGTCTTATGACCTTTCAAAACTTTAAATCTATTTTGTAAAGTTCTTTTCCAAAATTTGTAATGAAGAAAATGGTATAACTATCTAGTTTTTAACCCCATTCAGAGACCTGATAAGGATAAAGTATCACCTGAGTAAACAGGTAGTGCATAGTATACAACTTCCCAAACTACAGAGATGAAAGAGACATATGGCTGCCTGGGCTCTCACCCATTTCCTCTGTAACAGATTGGTATCTATCTTTGTCCTACAGGCCTAGAATATCTTACAGACTTTTCTGTGAAGCAGGAACTTTGAAGGACTTCCCTCCCTTGCCTTTGCAAAGTTTGGCACTCATCTTCTTTAATAATGGAATTTTCAAACAAGCACAAAAAGGCATACACGTGCAAGTAGACACACAGATCAAATAGTTAACTGCAAAGAACCATACACAACTTCACTATATTCTAGAAACTTGCAGATGAACTTCACAGTTACTTTCTATATATGCAAAGAAATGCAGCTCTGGTCACATCATTATATCTGCTGGATGGACACTCTTCCAATTGTTTCTCATGAGATTATAGCAGGGCCTTGTCCTACTATAGACAACCATAACACAAGGAAACATAAGAACCTCAACGTTCTGACTCAGATAAGAGTGGACTTTGACATTAGACTTTTTAGAAATTAAAGCATTATGATATAGTAGTTTGAATAAGATGCTTCCCACTGGCCGCTATAAACTGAAATGCTTAAATACTTAATTCCTAGTTAGTAAATATTTTGAAAAAGATTAGGAAGTATGGTATTTTTGGACAAGGTGTTGTCTTGTTCAAGGAGGTGTGTTATTGGAAGTAGGCTATTAGTTTTCAAGTTCCTACTAACCAGAGTGCAAGTTTTCAGTCTTATTCCTATCAGTCTGCTATTATGTTTTCTGATGTGAGGATTTCAGATTAATCTGCTGAATCTGTAACCAAGCCTCCAGTTAATTTTTTTTTCTATAAGAGTTGAAAAAGACAAGATCTCCTTATTGTCTTTTTGTCTCCTGAGTAAATTGGGAACATGGGGACTTTGGGGGAGGGTTGAAAATGGGAGGGGGGAGGCAGGGAGGGGAGCAGAGAAAACTGTAGAAATCAATAAAAATCAATAAAAAAATCTAGAGTTGAAATAAAAAAAGAATTGACTTGATCATGGTGTTTCATTGCAGCAATAGAGCAGTAACTAAGAACTTTTAATGTTCTTTGATTTCTGATTTGGATATCTGCAATATATCCTTTAACAGTTTCATGTCTACATATAGCATATGACATTTTCTTTGTAATCTAACTTATTTAGTTTAATATGATGTTGCAATTTAACAAATAAAAAATGAAGCAATGTTTTTTAATTCCAAGACAAAAGTAAATATTCTATTCTTAATATTTTATAGAAGGACATTAATTTATTATTGAAATAATAATTAGGATGAGCCTCAGGTTCTGCACAGAAGCTGGATGCAGTAGACAAACGTACAAGATCAATACTCTGTGAGTGGTGCCAGAGGTTGGGAGGTGGCTAAAGGAAAATTCCAGAAATCTAGTGGAACTGCTGACCTAGCATCCACTAAAAAGAAGCACTTCCACAAACAATGGAGGAGGTTAGATTCTCCTCTGAGGTTGTCTTCTGACAGCACATGTGTGTCGCATCATGGCTATAAACATGCAAACACATAAAAAAGAGCACAAACACATAGAGGTTCATCTCTTTTAGCAAGCATTTTTATAAATCTAATCATCTTTGTAAGAAGCACAGCTTAGAGTAAGCACTGGAGAAACCAACCTCATTAAACCTGCAGGTCTACTTTCTTCAAAGGAAGAAAGTATGACATTTGGTCATCTGAATAATGGAGTAAAAGTCATGAGATTGCATGTGATCCTTTGCTACTCTACTAGGAGCCAGCCTCCACCTTAATTCTACCCAATTCTTAAAATTGTTTAGGCTCTAATTGTGAACTTTGTCTCTCAGTGAAGAGAACTCATCCTTATAAAAGAGGGCCTTGGTAGTACAATCCCTTGCTCTGCTGTGAATGTGGGTCTCTGGCTCTATCTCCATCCATCAAGCTAAATTTCTATGGTGACGATTGAGATATTCAACAAAGTAACTATGGGACAAGTTCAGTTCAGGCACCCACTCCTCTGCTGCCCAAGTACCTAGCTGGGACTTCCCTATGAATACCTGGGATCCCCTTTAGAGACAAGTCTTTTGCAAATCTTAAATTGACTCCCGTTAATGTAGATATCTTATTCCCTTCCCCAATATCCACCCTTCCTCCATCTCCACCCTCTCACAAACCAAGGCTCTCCCCAGTTCTCCCTTTCTCCCTTCTAACCCCCTCCCTTTCGCTTACCGCCACCCCCAATCCCTACCTCCACCCTCATCCCCACACCCATGCTTCCAACTTTTGTCTGACGATCTTGTTTGCTTCTGACTTCCAGGAAAATCTATATAAGTTTTTGTTTCGGTTCACCTTGCTATTTGGCATCTGCAGGCTTGTAAGCTATACGTATAATGTCCTTTGTTAATGGCTAAGGTCCACTAATGAGTGAGTACATACCATACTCCTCTTTTAGGGTTTGGGATATCTCGCTAAGGATGGAGTTTTCTATTTCCATCCATTTGCATGCAAAATTCAAGATGTCATTATTTTTTTCTGCTGAGTAGTATTCTAATGTGTATATATTCCACACTTTCTGGATCCATTCTTCCATTGATGGGCACCTAGGTTGTTTCCAGTTTCTGCCATATTCACACCAGAGCAAGGGATTGTGTTACCAAGGTCCAGTGGAAGGGCTGAAGGAGGGAGAAGATGAGCAAGGACATCAGGACCGTGAGGGACTGGCCCACCAACAGAGACAGCGTGCTTGATCTATTGGGAGCTCAACAAATCCAGCTGGACCAGGACTGAATGAGCATATGACCTAACCGGACTCTCTGAATGTGACTGCCAATGGGAACTGTCTGAGAAGCCAATGATAATGGCACAGGGACCTATCTATCTCTTCTGCATGTATTGGCTATTTGGGAACTTATTCTATATGGATGCACATCTTCTTAGACCAAGATGGAGGGGGGAGGACCTTGGGCTTCCCATAGGGCAGGGTATCCTGCCCCATCTTAAGGAAGCAGGGGGAGGGCAGTGGGGTAGGGGGGGAGCGGGAGGGCCGGGAACAAGGGGAGTAAATGTAAAATTTTCCTGTAATAAAAAAAGAGGGCCTATGTACTTTGGTTCCTCCATCAATAGAATCCATCCTTACATTTATTACAAATTCTTCATTTCTAGGCCCTTTTTCTCTGTCAACAGAATTCATTCTTATGATAAGGTCTCAGATACTTACCTAAAGCAGTGAATGTTGATATAGCCATCCCTGAACCTTTGTGATAAGATTTGTCCTGTGGTGTGGGAAGTTCTGTATATGTGTTGCTTTCATTGATTAATGAATAAAGGTGCCTTAGTCTATGGTAGAGAAAAACTGAGCTAGTGAGAAAACTAAACTGTATGCTGAGAGAAAGTAGGCAGAGTCAGAGAGACCCAATGTAGCCATCAAAGGAGACAAATGCCCGGGAACTTTATCAGTAAGTCACGAGCCTGTGGTAAAATATAATATAATGGAATGGGTTAATTGAAGATGTAAGAGTTAGTTAATAAGAATCTCAAGCTAATAGGCCAATCAGTGTTTTTAATTAATATAATTTCTGGGTGATAATTTCAGATCTAGACACCCAGGAACAAGCAAGCTGCTCTACCTAGATTATGAAGTTTAAATATATAAGGAAAGTAAAGCATGGTGATAAGACTTTCTAGAAATTTTGATCCAATCTGACTTACCAACTCTGTATTTTTACCTCTTCATGATTCATTGCCCTGTCAATTGAACACCTTCATGGATCCTCAACAATTAATCTTGTCCAACTGTGGGCAAGTTTGAATTAGATGAGAGGCCTGAAAGTTCATAGCAATGGGTAGAATAATGGAAAATTGCACAAACTACACACTACATATGTTGTTATTGCCTTGTAAATCCTAAAGAAAGGCTCACTTAGTCATTCTTCAGACTCCCAGGAATAGCTCGGAAAACATGCACATGGTATGATCAAGTGTAGGGATGAAATTCAGGCTGGAATGAGTAAAAAAGGTTCTAGGAATGCAACAGGCTGAAACAGTACACAAGTATATATTCTAGGCTGGGTCTGGAGGTTGCATATGGTGGTAGGCTAGGGGCTATGAGACTAACCAGACTGGGATAACTTAAAAAGAGTGTCATGGGGATAAGTTTGGAGATTGATTACAGCCCAGGCTGGTTAGGCATTAGGACTTAATAGACAGAATAGGGTCTCAGAATTAGTAATGTCAGCTAACACTTGAAGCAAGATAGCCCCCGAAGCAACATTACTCAGTAAACTGGCTAGGTCAGGTTGGTTCACAATATTGGGTAGGTGTATAGGGTTTGTAATTAGGGAACGGTCTGGAGGCATTGATTACAATATTATAAAAGGTTGGAAATATTCACAGTATGTGTAATCCATGGAGGAGGATGCCAGTGGTCTATTATTTGTGGAAATATCCTATTGTGGAACATTTCTTGAAGATCTGCTACCTTTTTTTATGCTGAGGTACATTTGTTTTATGATTCAGTCTTGTCTTACATTCTTTTATGTTGCATTTGTTTAACTCTGTGAAAATGTGTTACTTTGTCTAAAACACCTGATTAGTCTAATCAAGAGTTGAAAAGCCAATAGCTAGGCAGGAGAGAAATAAGTAGGACTTAAGGTAGAGAAAATACCTGGAATAAAAAAAATGGAAAAAAGAGGGACAAAAAAGTGAGACTATAAGGAGAAGAGGATGCTAGGGATCAGTAACTCAGTCACACAGCCAGACACATATGAAAAAGGAAATAAAAGATATACAAAAATGGGGAAACATAAAAGTCCGGAAGCAAACAGTAGATGGAATAATTTGTGAAGCAAAGTTGGTAAGAAAAAAGCCAAAATAAATGACTATTATTGATGATTATCCATTAACAACCTATATTTCCTAAGTATACATTACATTTTTAAATGAACTACAAAAATCACAATACCTTAAACAAGATCAGAAATATGCATAACAAAATTGACCTTAAATTTATATCAATAAAGCAAAATTTCTATCAATGTAAATTAGTTATATCTATATCTGTTTAAACAGAAAAAGGGGAAATGGTGTAGGAGGGCCTGTCTGCATTTCTGTTGCTGTCATTGGTTGCATAAAAAAACCCTGGCCTTTTGATAGGGCAAAATTTTAGGCAGGGAGAACAGAACAGAATTCTGGGATATAGAAGGCTCAGAATATTTCAAAATATGAAAGATGAAATTGATAGCTGTTATTATTTTTATAAAAAATAGTCTAATATTACTTTAGAGATAAAAATATGGATAATATTATTACTATTTTACTTCATGAAATATCGAAAACATAATAACACCTGGGTCATTATACACTTATTTTCATCATAATACACCTGTAATGGATTAAGTAAAAATACTGTAGATCCCCGAGTGTCTGCAACAGCAGAAATGCGGCAGGTCCCTAAGCAGCGGCAGTGGGCATCGGGTCCCTAGAGCAGCCAGTCCCAGGCAGGCATGGCGTAGTTCCCTTAATGGCTGCAATGGGCCATGAGTCTCAGGCAGAGAGTTGCCTGATGAGTGAGAGACTTCTTTGCAGCAGCCAGCCTCTCTAGGAAAGACAGACTGGCACACAATAAGACCACACTGCAGATCTCCGAAGGCGATCTTGGGCAGGGAGCCACAAGGCAGGCAAGAGACAGAGACATGAATAGGCATGCCATACAAAATGAAGTTGGATATTTATTTAGTGGGTTTTGGAAGATAAGAGGGAGAAGAAGAGAAGAGTAGAGAGAGGGGCAGAGAGAGAGAAACAGAAGGGGGAAAAGGAGAAGTGGGAAGAGACAGAAGCATCCTCATCAACAGGGAGATGGAAAAGGCAGGAATTCAGGCTGGAAGCTGAAGATCAGCTTGCAGAAAATGGAGGGAGTGGGTGTGGTTTGTCTCTTATAGGGGCAGGACATATCATTACAACACTTTTAAGAACAGAAAGTTACATCACAATAAATGCAATTTTGTAAGCTCAGTAATCATAGGTCAAGGCAAGAGGATTTAAACTCCAGGACAGCATAAACCAGAGTGAGTACTTTCACAAAAATTTGATATTTGTAATGGTAAATCAAAATGAACTTTGATATTCAAACTGGGTCAAGTCTCAGATATCCAATTTTATTATCAGTCACTCAAGGAAAAAAAGTAGAATTCTTGTTTCATGTTAATGAGTTTCACATGGACAGGGAGTCAATCAACTGTAGTTCCAAAATAAGAAAACACAGAAGTCATTTGCATTGAACATACATATAATTTTGCCAACATTCCTTAAGTGATTCAGTATAGCAACAATTTGAAAAATATTTGCTTTTTATAGGTTATATATAACAGTGGTTTTGATTTGAAGTACAGATTAGGGGACACACACTTATATGCAAATGCAGCATAATTTTTTTCTTAATTAATTTACCATTTGGACAATGGCTAGCCATATATGACTCTAGAACCTATCTCTTAGAGATACCAAGAGATGACTGTTTTTTTTATATTTTGCCTTAATGCTGATATTGTGTTTTTTATAACTTGCTGATCTTTAAAATTATCTCAGCTAAAATAGTGACTTTGTATTTTAATTTAGCATTTCTTAATATATGTAGCAACAGAAAATATTCTGAGTTTCTTCTCATAATTATATTGCCTCATTATAGCAAATCCTGTTAAGGTTGTGGTTCTGAAAATCTTAAGAGATTCTGAGAACAATGTTTATTAATTGACCTGTTTTCTTGTGATAAAATCTCTAAATTTACTGTATTTGAAAACAGTGATTTTATTTTCAGTAATAGAGTAAATACTTACCAGCCATAACATGAGGTGGTATAAGGAATATGAAAAAAATTAACTAGTTTTTATGCTGGATACTTTTTATCAAATTATATGGATATGGTTATATATAGATTTTCATGGATATACATGGAAAGCTTAGACGTTCTTATTCTCAACAAGTCTACAGATTTCCAAAGCACAATTTAAATATTTTAGTAAATTAAAAAATCACTCCAGTTGCCCTCTGTTTATGAAACTCTTTCTCGAGTATCTTAAGATCTTAATATAAAGGTTTTTATTACATTTTGTTATCTCTTTTAGGCTTTATTTTTCTATTATTTCTTAATAGGAAGCTGAGTATTTTATATCTTGCTCCAGGAGTTTGCTAAATGTCTTTAATACTTCAAAATTACTTAATCATAAAACCATGGCAGTTGTAATGATAGTATAGTCTTTCTTTTTGAAATATGATTTTATTCTATGTTTAATGATCTTTTGTGTAATTGAATAGAAAAAATTATAGCCAGGGAGGATTTTTTTCATGATCATAGGGGAAAAACAATAAATATTTCACAAATAAGTTGGTGTTGATAATAAATAATGTTAATATCTATGTTCCTTGTTGAATGTGTATCATCATTTCTTCACAAAACTGATTTATATTATATTTTTTCAGAATCATATGCAGGGACATGTTTTGCTCATTTCTAACAGAATATATAAACAAATAATATGAATATTTCTGATATCTTAAAACTTGTCTAATTAAAGTCCCTAAAGAGAAATGTAGATTGTCTATTGAAACTGTGAGTCACTACTGATGTTTTAAGATAACTGGGACTCTTTCTCTTCTTTCCCTCCTTTTACAATGTGCTTGTTTAGAGACCAGAACTGATTGGCAGGTGTGCAAGCATGCTTACAAATGCTAGGTTCTTTGTAGAATAGGTTTGTGCAACCCAGGAGGTATGACTATGCAAACACTCACAGATGGCTATGTAAATGTAAATGCAGTTGTTCTGCTAAAGGTTGACATAGTGATGCATTCAATTATTTTTAAACTATGAATGTTTTACCAAAAAAAAAAAAGCATTAAGAAATATTTTGGGGACCTTTCATCCATTACAGAATTCTTCTTACCTGTTGTTTGCCCTAATAGGCATTCTGAAATCTTGGCAGAACATTTTATAGTTGAAAGATTTCAATCTCTGAGAGTATTACATGGCAGATGGCAATGTAAAGGAACCACTCAACTATCTGAGTGCTGTGTCTCCATAGCCATCTGCTGAGTATTAATTCCCCTGGGCTTCCCAACTTCTAGAGGCTGGAAAGTATGCATACAAATTCAGTTTTCCAAAGTTCAGGGTAATGGCTTGTTTATGTATGTATGTGTATGTATACACATGTATAAGGATAATGAAAAAAATATTTTATTAACAATTTATCTAATTATGAGTTTTTTTCAAAAGACTTTTGCTAAATATTTTAAATAGACACATTTTAAGTGCTTTTTTCTATTTTAACTGAAAGACTTGAGCTAACAACTAGTAATACTTAATCTTATTCTAGTTACTTTTCTTGTTAAAAGTAATACTTGGATTAGTACTACTTACAATTGGGTGTATTATTACACATATTTAGCAAATGTGTATGTTTATATGTTACAGTAATGAAAATATTCACAAAAATTATTTCTCAAAATGTCAGAACTAAATTATTACTTTATTGATTTTATTTATATTTACTTTAATTCATATATGAGTTTTGAAATATTCAGGTTTAGCTATTATTTATTCTTAAGTCTATTATATTATTAATATTAGAAAATAATTTTGAGGTATAAAATATAAGGAAATAAGAAACATTTATCACTCAAGTTTATCTTTTATTTTAAACTGAAGCTAAAAATATTTTTGCTGATTTTTAAGTTGCACAGTCTCATTTATGATAACCGAATTAACTAGCACTTTTGTTTATATGTACACTCATTCAAACACACATATGCCCTTTATTCTTTAGAAATTTCTAATATTAATGGGAAATAGTGTATACTTTTAATTGTATACATTTTGAAAAGTAACCTGACATGCCATATTATTATGTCAATGAATTATAAGTATTTTCTATACTATATGAAATATTTTGAAACAGGCATCTCATCATCAACAAATGTTCATAGCAACTAAAGTCAATGAAGACCTGTTCTTTGTGAAGTTCATGATGGTATCTAGTGTCTAGTAATTTAATTTTCCTGTCCTAGGAATCAATTCAATATTGGTAATTTGCTACATTGCAGTCGTTTAAAAAGTGTGAACACTTATTTTGAATCATAAAAGGTATAATCTATCTGTTTTAGAACAAACCCCATGCCTCTGGAAAAGGTTTAATCATCTTACATAAGAAATTTTAATTTTAATATTTTGTGCTCAAATTTTCTTTTGTAGATTATATTGGTAAGCTATCATGGGCTGTGTAAACAAATATAGAAGCTGACTCTGGAAGACAAGTTATTACCCCATCTACACTTCATACTCAAGCATACATGCTTCAAATGTCTTCCAAATGCCTCTGTCCTATCTGGCACATCTCCTGGCTCTGACACAGTGAGAGTGCAGAACGGCAATCACCATGAACATCCTTCTAATAACAGCTAGACAGTAAATCATTTCCAACAGAGGTTATCTCATGCTCTGAGAATGACTGTAGTGGGAAAGAGAAGCCTGAAGCTCATCTCTGGAGGAATGACCTGTTTTATCTGAGATTCTGAGAGACCATTTCTGAATCCTGAATATTTGCAAACTCCCAATTTTAAGATTTTCCCTTTCTGCTGCAATGTGTTCTTTTATTTGGAAGCCTCATTCAAAGGGATGCCCTACTACATCTGGGACTCAGTCCATCATGGACTGCTCTTTTCAGCTAAATGCTTAATGAAATGCAGCTTTCCGGTCAACTTTTGAAATTCTGCTCTATGTTTATACATTTTACAATTTTGGATTTGGTATTATTATTATTTCCTCAATCAGCCTATTCCAGTTTTTTCTACTGAATTTTTGGGGCATTTAATTTGTGAATATTTTGTATATATGTGCCTGTTTGTCTATCTTTTTGTTACTTTTTATCTATGTTTTTAAACTTTTCTTACTATATCCTTAATAATCTTAGTCTTTCAAAATCAAAAGCATGAATATTATACATTTATAATTCTATGGACAGTACAGAATATATTTTTCATATAAACAATTATCTAGGAATATCTTAGGATAGAAAATAATCATTGATTAAAGCACTTGGACACTTCTAAGTATACAAAGCCTATAATTCAACCATTAGTACCAAGCAGTATTTTCCTGATCCTCGTAAAAATTTAATTCTGTTTAGTAAACTGGAGACTCCAAAATGAATCTGTCTTCTTACTGTGCTATCTACTCTTGAAACACACCAGTGTTGGGATAAATATTTCTGTCTATGAACTATGCTTTGAAGTGAGTTGGAATAAACACATTAACAAACTCATGACATTTTATTCAATCTATATTTGAAGACACAGAATCAAACATGACTTAAGACTATTACATGTGAAGTAAGATAGAATATCCTCAAGAGGCACTTGGTGCAATAATATAGAAAAATATAGTTTCTTAGTGGTTCAGAAATGTGCACAATGTTTTTCAAGATCTTGATAATTTTCTCATCTTATGGACCTTTTGAATTTCACCCAATATTTTAACAGTCATTTATCACATTCACACCTGTCTTCCACACATAGAAACTTGAATGACTTATTCAGTTCTGCTAGGAAAGGGAAAGGAGATGTTTAATAATTAAAATTCATTATTACTTAAGAATTAGTAATATTTATTCTTTTTTTTCATTTTTTTTTGTTAAAAGAAAAATTTACATTTACTCCCCTTGTTCCGGGCCCTCCCGCTCCCCACCACCCTGCCGCCCTCCCCCTGCTTCCTTAAGATGGGGCAGGATACCCTGCCCTATGGGAAGCCCAAGGCCCTCCCCCCTCCATCTCGGTCTAGGAAGATCTGCATCCATATAGAATAAGTTCCCAAAAAGCCAATACATGCAGAAGAGCTAGGTCCCGGTGCCATTATCATTGCTTCTCAGTCAGTCCCCACTGGCAGTCACATTCATAGGGTCCAGTTAGGTCATATGCTCATTCAGTCTTGGTCCAGGTGGATTCGATGAGCTCCCAATAGATCGAGCACACTGTCTCTGTTGGTGGGCCAGTCCCTCACGGTCTTGACTTCCACAGACAATAAGAACAACAATTAATATTTATTCTTATGTGTGTCTAACTTAAATCTGTATTTAGGTAAATGTATAGTTTAAAATAGTGTCATAAACATAAATATATGAATAATACTTGTTAACTTTATTAGCATTCTTTCAAGTAATCAAAATTTTGAAATTAATCAATTTTATCAAATGAATATCAATAACAAAATATTGTTGTATCAGCAAGGTCCTTAACATGTTTTCTATTGCCAAAATGTACCCGAGTTACCCTAAGCTAGGTTGTATTATTGAGCTAGAAAGTGCTCTGGTCACAGATAATTTTATCTATTACTTTATCAACTATTGAAATGCCTAGAGACCCTGGAGAAGTCTTATAAGACATGTATACCTATCTCAGTATTATATCTCAGTATTACAATAGGAATGATAATTTTTTGTTACAGCCTATAAAAATGTGCAATAGAGAATGCTTTGCTGCCAATCTCAGTTTCAAATAAGTGTATGTTGTTATAAACATATTTTAATGAAATTTTCAAGATGCAGTATAATTTTTCATATTTCAAATGATGGTTCATTTAATAAGAAACACATTCTACATTCAGATTTATTCAGTAGTGTTATTTAAAGTATGTACAGTAGAATACATCTTCACAAGAATAATTTAAAAAGCAAAAATGTTTATTATTCTATTATGTGAATTTCACCAAGACCTATTTCCCCTGTATAGATACCTCTTCCCAGAGATAATTGAACCTAACTCTGATATTTGGCATTTTCATTTCCAAGATGATATAACCTTTATCCTTTCTACTGAGGCAGGTTGAAGGTGATCCATATGACAGCCCTTCTGCTTATCTGAGATAATAAGAAAGCACAGACTCAATTTCAAGATGACCATGTTAAGAGATATTATACTCTGTGAGGAGCAGAATGTAATTAAAATGTTAAATACAATATAAATTGGGTGCATAATGTTTATATTCTTTTCCTTCAAATATCATGCATATTTTAACAAAGGGAACCTTTACTAAAAAGTAGATTTGAAAATAAATGTTAATTACTCATTCACTCAAATTGTGATTTCAAAAGTTTCCTTTCATAGTAGAAACAAAACATGTTATTTGGAATGGAAGAATATTCTAATAAATACTCATACAGAATTATAAGATTAAGTATAAATATGATTGTTTGGAAGTCAGACAATTTATCATGTGTAAAGTACAAATTATAAATGGTAGTTACTAATACTCAACTCCCAAAATTCAAAGAATATTGGAAGAGTTTTATATATCTGTGAAATATATTTTTAATATGTAGATCAAAATTTTTGACATAATTTTATTGGAAGAAAGAGAATGATTATTTAGAATTTTTATATCCTAATCGATCAATTTATTTTTCATTATGGACAAATTATATATAACTTTTCCTACCAATCATTGTTATACACTGAATTTCATTTATATCACTGTGAAGAAACTAGAATGAAAAGCAACTATCAGCTTTGAGTTGTAGTCATCTCCAAGAGAGTTTAGGACAGCAAACTGAAATCTGGAGGAATGAGTTGTGGCTTCTCCTCACTTTGCCTTACTATACACATGACCAACGTGGAGTGGGACCATCCTGGTGATCTGGCCCCTCCCACAATCATCATTAATCAAAAATTGCCACATAGACTAGCCCACAGGCTCAGCTTTTGGAGGTGATTTTTTTTCAATCATGAATCCTCTTTCCCATGTATGTCTAGGTTTGTGTCAAGCTGACATAACACTATTCAAAGCAGTTGACTCCTTTTTTACTTTACACACAGATACATCCACTTTCAAAAATGCCAGTCTTTTTTTTTTTTTTTTTTTTGAGACGGGGTTTCTCTGTAGCTTTGGTCCCTGTCCTAGAACTAGCTCTTGTAGCCCAGGCTGGCCTCAAACTCACAGCGATCCGCCTGCCTTTGCCTCCCGAGTGCTTGGATTAAAGGCGTGTGCCACCACCGCCTGGCAAGGCAAAAACGCCAGACTTTAAATATTCAAACACTTTAAATATTCAGTCTCTTGATGGCTCCTCCTAGGCCAATGGATGTGTCAAAATGATGTGTGACCTTCCCAGCCACTGGCTGCCAGAAACTAGCTAAAGTACATAAAGTACACAAGGTTTATACTTTTCCTAAGCAATACTGGGCCTAGAATTTGCTACTTATGCTGTGGGTAAAGAGCAGAAGTATTATACTGTTCAGATAAATTGTAGAAATGACAAACTTGTCTAATGATGTAAGGCTCCTTGAATATGGCAGAGTGTGTCTGTTGTTGATTAAGGGATGTTCAAAGGGAATTGAAAAGAAAAAGCACAAATCTGTTCAGGAATTCATTGTAAGTACCAACTTGAGAGTTTTCAACTTGGTTATTAAAAAGAAAGTGTAAAGTGTCTTCTGAGTGTGACAGATACTACTGTACTTCAGTGGTTTGGGCTCAAAGAATGAGCAGAACCTGAAAACTTGGCCATTTTTCTAAGGAAGATAATATCCCCCAATACATTGTCAGAAATCCCTTACACAAAGTAGCTAGAAACCCCAGAACAAAAAAGCTCAAGATCAGTATCTTGTTACTAAACATGTCCTGCAATAAATTTTCTGGCACATGGCTCTGAAGAAGAAATGTACTAAGAAAACCAAGAGAATAAAGAAAGTCAAGGAAAAAGAAACCCAAGAACAATTGCCTTGATGTGTAAGCTGTACCTTCTGTGCTGAAACCTTTTATTTCTGAATCTGAGTCCAGTAGAAATTAAGGGTTTCTAAAAGTAAGAAATAAATGACCAGATCTTGAAATAAAAGGAAGTAGATCTTCTTTAAAATACCAATATCTTTAAAGTTCAAAGTCTCTCAAAAATATCCAAATTTTCTTATACTATCTAGTCTCTTGACTGTTGTCTCCTAATATAAATACACAATTAAATAAATAAATAAATCCTATTTTTTTTCCAAGAGGGAAGAACCAAGGCACTGCATAATCAAATTAAATCATAATTAAACTCCAGCAGGGTTACGGCCTCCAAAGGGCCCCATTTCTGCATTTCTGCCATGCGGGATGTTCAGAGTTTGCCTCTCAGGCTCAAGTCCAAATCTGCTAAGAGTTATTGGTGGTTGTCTTGCAGTAGTAGTATCTCCAATATTCTGAGATCTCCATTGTAACTGAAGAGACACCTTCATGAATGCTGCCTTCTGACATCTCTTCAGGGACTGAGGGCCTGATATACAGTCAAATTCCAGCTGTTGTACATAAACTCACAATGTCATCTAAAACAAGACAAAGTATAACTTTTACAGACTACCTAAGTCTGCCTCTAGCTTGAGATAGAGCCTTTGTGTCCTCTAGGGCACAGTTCTATGGACTGACCCTTAAAAGATTCTCTGAAAAAAAAATTCACTTCAAAGATGATAGTCTGTTCAAAATCAGTCTCACCTGGGCAGCATCAATTAGCACTCTACAGCTAAGGTTTCTCTTAGCTGTGTTGTTTTCTTGCTGTTCACATTAGGTTTTCAGTTCCAGCTAGACACACAGATTCTTAATTCAAAATATCAAATATCTCCAACAGAATCTTTTTTTCACTCATAAACATAGGTCCAAAAATATTTAATAAAGTACTGACAACTGAATCAATAAACACATGAAAAAGATCATCCATCATAATCAAACAGGCTTCATCCCAGAGATTCGGGGATGATTTAACATAAGAAAATCTGTCAATCTAATTGACCATGTAAACAAACTGAAGGGAAAAAAAAAAACCACACTATTATCTAATTAGATGCTCAAAAAGCTTTTGACAAAATCCAACACCCCTTCCATATAAAAAGTCTTGCAGAGTTCAGGGATACAAGGGGCATACCTGAACATAATAAAAACAATATACATCAAGCTGATTGCCGACATTAAATTAAATGGAGAGAAACTCAAAGCAATTCCATTAAAATCAGTACCAAGACAAGGTCTATGCCAGAATCTTTAAGGGATTTTCAAGTTTGCCTTTGAAACTTCCAAATCCAGACTTCCATTGTCTTCACTGATCTAAACATCATCTTCTAAGGTCTCACAATATTTCCTCAAGCTCCGAAGGCCAAATAGGAATCCTAGCTGTGCAGTCGGAGCTCCAGGTTTGCCTTTAATTGGTCTGTGATGCCTCATTCCTGTTTCTCTTTCTCCAAACCCCACCCGCTCAGAAAGTCTCTGAATAAAAGAAGGGCACCAAAAGCCCAGTCTTTCGTCTTTGGCAACTATTGCAACTTCCTTCCCTGACGCCACAACTGCACACCTCCCTGCCTAAGTGATAAGTTGCATGGCAACTTCCTCCCCTGATACCACCATCTTCACAATTCCCTGCATAAGCATACAACTCCATTGCAATTTCCTTCTGTGGCACCACCCGCTACACAACTTCCTGCCTAAGTTCTCAGGTTTTGACTATACTTGGGCACAACCCCAACTTGTGGTAACACGTCATCATTGCTCCTAATAATTTATAAAACTTTTCTGACCTGGCTTCAGTAGTGTGACTTCTCCAGTCTTGACCTCTGAGATCAGTGATCCATGGAGTTGCTTTGCTCAGTAAACCTGCAGCTATACTTTTTAAATTAGGCTCGTTCTGTGCTACTGCGTTAGCTGGGACACTTAATATCCGGGGACAGAAAGCCTATTACCAGCCTAAAGTGTCAAAGCCTTTCCACAATCTTCCTCTAAACATGATCAGATTGTCACAACAAGGTTCCTCAAATGTGGTTCTGTCTTATCGAGAGTGATAAAACACCAGGAATAAAGCAACATGGGGATGAAAAGTTTATTTCAACAGTGTGAGGGAAATCAGAGCAGAAATTTAAGGCAGGAATCTGTAGGCAGCAAACTCAGCAGAAGCCATGAAGGAAAAATGCTTGCTGGATTGCACCTCATGGCATACTCAACCTGTTTTCTTATGTAATCCAAGATCATCTTTCCAGGGCACACAATATGCACTGTGCTTGTTCCTCCTGCATTAACCATCAAACAACAAAATGTCCTATAGACTTTCCTACAGGCCAGTCTTATGAATACATCTTTTCAGTTAAGATTGTTACCCTGATATAGGTTTGTGTTAAGAGGACATAAAACATTTGGCTTCATAACATGTTAGAACTTACATTATTCTATATAATCCCATCCATGTATACATAGAAATAGAAAAAAATTCTCACAGACAACAACTATATTCCCGTTAAGCACTGTCATAAATTCATAAGCTAAATTATTTGTGTCCTGGACAGTAACATTATCCACTTAATATTTTGTTGAGATGTAAATAGTAATCTATTAAAATCCATTACTTATCCCCCAAGGACTTATGATGCTCCAAAAAATCATCTTGTTATGTTTGCAATCAATAAGAGCATATTAATAATCTTACTCTTACCCTGTACTCTCTCAGAGCAATGCAAACTCTTGTCAGTTGCGATATTTAATATTAATCTCAATTTTGTCAACACCACTCTCATGAACTGAATATCATACTTTTTGTATTTTTATGGCAACATCCAGAATAGGTCACCAGGAATGATCCTGTGCCATAATCTATTACAATGAATATATTCAAGCCAGTAAAGTATAAATATACATACTCATGTGTTCATACTGTATGTTTTTTTTTCTTGCTGGTAGAATATTCTTTGAGAAACTAAGGATATATAATACCACTGTTTATGAGATAAATGTTCTTATTCAAAAACTTACACAAAGATATAACCATGTTCATGCAATATTTTTTGCATCATATCCATTTTTAAACATTTCTGTTGATGGATATAATCCAAAAACCAACAAATAAATAAAAATAGAATAACCCAAACTGCAGGGATATCTGAGAGCATCATAGTCAGCAGAGTAATGATCTGAGGGAAGCAAGGGTGTAATTTGGTTCAACATGACTCAGTAGCCTGTATTGGTTCAAACTTTGAGAGTTTGATGTGAATATTTGCTTTTAGAGAAATAGAAATGAATTCAGTCTCATGTGTATAATAAAGCTTAAGATGTGGCTACATTGAAAATCATTGTAAAGTATATGTGACAGCTTCCATATGATAGGTGGTATAGATTTTCATGCTCACAGTAGGTATTTGAAAGATGGTCCTGTCTGGTCTTACAATCACAGATTGTTAAAAGGACACCAGATTATTAGCCACACACATTTCCAGATTTCTGGGCAAATAAAAATTAAGATATCCCTTCCTTTGAAGGAACATCCTGTGTTCTTAACATTCCTAGTTCCTGTAGTGCTTATTGGTGAGTACAAGAATGCCTCTTCCTCCCACACAAAAGTAATTCTGACTAGAAAAAAACCCTACATCTTCCTTCACTTCTTTTTTCTTCTCCTCCTCCTTTTCTTCCTCTTTCACCTTCTCCTCCTTTTCTTCTTTCCTCCTCCTCCTCCTCCTCTTCCTCCTCTTTCTATTTTTCCTCCTCTTCCTCCAGCTTCTCCTCTTTCTCCTCCTGCTCCTCCTGCTCCTCCTGCTCCTCCTGCTCCTCCTCCTCCTCCTCCTCTTCCTCTTCCTCTTCCTCTTCCTCTTCTTCTTCTTCTTCTTCTTCTTCTTCTTCTTCTTCTTCTTCTTCTTCTTCTTCTTCTTCTTCTTCTTTCTCCTCCTTTTCTTCTTTCCTCCTCCTCCTCCTCCTCCTCCTCCTCTTCTTCTTCCTCTTCCTCTTCCTCTTCCTCTTCCTCTTCTTCTTCTTCTTCTTCTTCTTCACTGATAAAAATAGACAGATCAATGATACATTCTCTCCTGAAAAAGTAAATGTAAAAGCACTGCTTGAGGTTTGTAGTGTGAGTGTATGTAAATTTATGTGAAATGAATGAACAGCTTGAATTATTGTAGTCAATTTCGTTTGCATACCTGAGTGTGGGTCATTTGGAACATCTCCTAAAGCTAAGAAATTGTTCACTGCTTTCCTCTGTCACTCACCCATTTGATCAGGTTTGAGATCTTCCCTGTTGTGGCACTTCATATTTCCTTTTACACACAATTGAAGTCTTGTACAGTTTTAAAAACTATATTTATCTGATGTGTATGAGTATTAACTTGCATATGTGTATGTTTTCATAGTTCATGCCTGTAACCTTGAGTTCAGAGGAGGCTGTTGAATACCCCAGACATAAGAACATGTAAAATAGGAAAGTAAGATAAAATAAAGAGACAGCTTTTAAGGTCATTGGGAACTAACAATGATAGTAGAAGGACTATTATCTTAAATATTAGAGTGATTTTCCAAACAGAAACTCCTGTCTGATAGTCTATAATGAAGACTACTGAATGTACAAATACACACACATACACAGAGTGAATGATAGAATAATATTTGACACGGTATTAATTCCATACTTCTATGCAACATTCACACTGCCTGTCATGTTTTAACTATCTGCATACAAATCATCCCATTTTTGTTTAGGAAAATAATGCAAAATACACCCTTTAAAGAAAGAAATAATCCATGTGTTGGAATGTAATAAATAAGAAATCAATTTATTAAATTTATATTCTATATATGTTCAAGAATTTTAGTCTTTAAATACCAACAGTACATTTTGTCATAATAATAATCAATAATATTCAAATAAATGTGTGTGAAACATAAATAGATATTTAATTTCATCTTTAATTTGGTAAGTCAATTATCAGTTTTGATAATTTGGTTAATATTCAGATAATTTATTGCAATATTGGTGAATATAATCAGGCAATTTTTATATGTAAAAATATACAACTTGTTTCAACATAGGGGTCATGTTTTAGAAATCAAGTCGAGAAATAAATGACCATTAAAGCCTTAATAAAATTATGGTAAGATGATATGAAATAACTAACAGATCATATTAAAAAGAAAAGGTGGAAATATGTAAGAACTGGAGATGGTGGGTAACTCCAAATAAACTTCCAGCTAGACTAGGGAATATATACATATGAACTCTGAGATAGTGACAGCACATATGAGACCTGCCAGGTTAAAAGTAAACACATTCCCAGCATGGAGAAAGAACAGTAGACACGGGGTTCTATCCCTAACCAAGAAGATGTTGCAAGTTAATACCTTCTGAGAAAGGGAAAATCAGTTTTATTAAGTGTCATGTCACTCCAAGGGCAGCTACAAGCTAGGGAAGGGACCAAGCCCATGAGTTCTCCACAAAATGGATTTTATGTGATTTTTGTTTTGTTTCTTATTATAGCTATTTTGGTTATTGTTTTAGATTTGTTTAGAATATGAATTTGGAGTGGTAGTGAGGTTCCAGGAAACAGTGAACAGTCGAGGAAGGGTAAAGAATATGATCAACATACAATGTATTTAAAAAATGGTTTTATAAATTATAAAGAGAAAAGAGATTCCATAGCCCTTTTTCTGCAAGTGAAGATAAAATCATTTTTCTATGTGGCAGAAGAGCTCTTTTCTAATAGGTTAATCTTTGGAATTAATACATTATTTTTCCTGATGTGTCAGAACATATATAGATAAATAAACAGATGGAATTTTAAAAGCTTTTAAAATATTTTTAAAATTTTGCTTTCATGAAATAGCTAAAATAAGTTTGCAACGATGGTTATAAGTTGATTTTTTTTAAAGGAAAAATCCATAAAGAAATGCAAAAAGACCCCTAGAAAGCTAAAAATTGTAGACAAACATATTCTATGATCAGGCCCTGTGGAAGAAATGAGGTTTCTTAACATAGATGTTTGGTTGCAAAAGAGCATATATTGTATTTCTAAACTAATCTAAAGGCAGAATAAGTAATAAAATTTTATTGACTTATAACACTAAAGTTGTGTTTAGTTGGAATCTCTGCACTCATTGTAATTGTTCAGCCACCCTATAAGGCTGCACTTCGGGGTCCTAAAGGCAGGCACATGTGGGTGGACCCTAGGGACAAAGGGTCCCGTGTGACCCGTGTGCGCGCATGTATGGATACATACACATGTGATTCAACTAAATCCCTTGCATGCATGCGTGGGTCGCCCGTCATCTGTGTGTGACATACTCACACAAAACCCCTGTGCGCATCTGCAAGGCGCTGGTCGCCTGTCATCAGCGTGTGATATAGCCGCATCTTCCTCTAGTACGCATGTGCTAGGCATGAGCGTCATCTTTGTGCTCCCTCTGTACAGCATTCTCAGGCCTTTGCGCACTTTCCCCTCTAATAAACTCAAGTGCGTTTGTTGGCTTCTAGTTTTTTCTCCTCACTCGTGTCAGAACATTTCACTTATGGCATATTTATATCCACTGCTTAAGTGGCCCTTCCCTTCTTTGTGGCCTGTGATGGTTACTTGTAAATTGGAGACAAACTAGAGTATATTTGGAAGACAGAAATTTACTTGAGGAAATGCTACCATGAAATTAGTGCATAGGTTTGTGTGTGGAGCACTTTTGTTTTTGTTTTTTAATAAGGTTTCTCCATGTAGGCCTGATTGTCCTGGAACTTGCTCTGAAGGCCAGACTGGGCTTGAACTCAGAAGTCCTTCCAAGTGCTGGGGTTAAGGAGTATTTCTTGATTGCTAATTGGTGCAGCATAGTTCAGTACCTTGTGGGAGTGTCAGCTCTAAGGAAGTGATTCTGAAATATTTGAAAACAAGCTGTGGGCCGGGCGGTGGTGGCGCACACCTTTAATCCCAGCACTCGGGAGGCAGAGGCAGGCGGATCTCTGTGAGTTCGAGACCAGCCTGGTCTACAAGAGCTAGTTCCAGGACAGGCTCCAAAGCTACAGAGAAACCCTGTCTCGAAAAACCAAAAAAAAATAAAAAAATAAAGAAAACAAGCTGTGCAGTTTTCCCCCACAGTCTTGGTGAATGTTGCAGGTCTCTAGACTGTACAGATGACAAAAACCTTTCAACTAACTAAACACATTCTGCCCATTTTGCTTTTAGTCAATGCTTTACCACAGCAAAAATAAAAGCAAAACAAAAAACAAACAAACAGACAAATAAACAACAACAACAACAACCTAGAATATGTGGCCTTTCCTTTTAACTCTCTGCTTGGACTCTAAACTCAGCTTGTAGGATTTCTATTGGTAGTTTCCATGTCAAACAGTGGTGACATAGCATTCAAATACTACCACTTGTTTCCTTGAGTTTTTATCATTGCTATGAGAATATATTTAGACTGTGAGGGACAAGAAATAAAGATTTTGGGTTTAATTTTTGTAGATGTCCAGATTATAGTCAGGTAAAAGAAAATCCGGGCACATTCCACCAGACATGGGAATAGTCCTTAGCAGTGTTAGTATCTATGTTGTGATTCTAGGTAAACTCATAATTTGTTATATGGTATTTTATGGCTGTGAAAACCATACTGTTATAATTTTATAGTGTTCATGGATATATGTAGACCAAGATAATCACAAACGTCACAAAGCCCCAATGTTATTTTATTTACAAATTTTCTTATGTTTTCAGACACTACGTAACTTTGTTCCGTTAAAGAATTAGTACAGCACATTTCTAAACTTGGACTTGATTAATTCAAGCATATTTAAGCAGCATTAAAATATCAGAAAATAAAATAGTAGCTGCCAGAGATCTGGTTGTGTTCTTTTTGTGTTGAGATAGTGAACTCAAGCTTGCCCTCACCAATTCTGCTACTGATGTCCCCGTTGATTTCCCTGGGGTACATTCCCTTCGTATTGCTCTTCATTATGGTCTCCATGGACTTTAAGAATTCATTAACAGTGATTAGAAAAAAATCCTCTATTTACTTGTGATGCATGTGTTAATCCTAGTAATTCATACTCTCAAAAATCTAAAATAAATTAATTTGTCTTCCTTGTTTGGGGATATGCAACATGAAAAATTTTCTTGCATTGGTATTTTTGATTCTCATACTCTTCTTCTAGAATGTGTATATCCATTTCTGTCCATTTTAAAGTGAATTTTAAATGAATTTAAATCTGAAGAGTATCTCAGTTTGTTTGTTAATGCTTCATGTACTACTGCATAGAGACTTTCATGAAATGGAGTGGGAGGACTTGTTCATGTTTCTGTTTTGTGTAGTAACTTCCAAGTTTAGATTTGTGACAGCTCACTTAGGATTAAAAAAATGTACACTGCCCTAATAATACTCTGAATCTCAATAATTACATATCAATTCAAGATTATTAAATTTTGTCTTAAATATGCCATTAATATAACCACAAAATTTGTGCAATTTGGCTATACTATTTTTTTATTTCCAGCATTATTTAACTAAACTCTTAAACATATGTTTTATCTTACACTTAATACTTTTGATATTAAAGTTTTTTTTTTCCTTGTGGCTTTCCTTCATAAGTAGAATCACATTATTACAAAATGTGAAGTAGAAAATAATCCACCTTTAGAGTTTTCATGTTTTAAGGAAAAAAATAATTTCCTTCTAAATAAATGATAAGCTTCACTGCTTTGAAAAAAACTTTCCTTGCCTTCTCCAGAAAGATCCTTATGTGTCAACTTTTAGAAAGCTGTGAGTTGATATCTTTGAGCCAAGCATGGTAATAAACTTAGAATTTGGGGGATGTGGCATTAGTATATCTAGTTTGAGCCGATTCTTCCCTCACAGAATTATACCGTGTCTCAAAAAAAATTAAGTGAAGATAATATCACAGATAATCCATAAATATATAAGAGATTAATATATATATATATATATATGCATTCTATTTCAAAACTTTTGAAGATCACCAACAATTTACAAAACCTTATGGCTTCAATATACTAGACTAAAATAATTTTGTCATGGAAATCCATCAAGAATTTGTGCCATACACAAAGTGAGAAAATATTTCACTGTTCTTAATTGAATGTTCTTCTGTGAAAAAGTCCTTCATGTTCCAGATTGTGTGTACATATGTCTGCCCATGCACAAACAGTCTCACACTCACCCTTACACAAAACTGCTTTCCTGTCTTTATCTTTTATGGAGTCCTGAGCATATATTAAGAAAGAAATAGTTTACTTGGGAACTTATTTCCTAGCCTCACAACTGAGTGAATTTTGGTACTGTATGTATTTATTAATTAGCAGAGAATCTTTACTAAGGAACCTCTATTATTCCTAACAAACACCAAAGTTGTGTTACACATATTACAATAAAGCTTCTAATAAAATGTTCCATATTTACATACTATTTTGTTTTCTAAAATGATACTACCATCACTACAATTGTTTCCAAGAAAATATTTCCTTGGAAAGATCCATATTTTCAAATATAAGGGTATACCTATTTTTTGGAATTTCGGGTCTGTAAAATATAAATCTAAAATATGAATGTTTTTCTTAATATAAATTATGTCAGAAGATGAGCAAGGAAGTCAGGACCGTGAGGGACTGACCCACCAACAGAGACAGTGTGC